>VYXB01009181.1:2208-301361 GCA_013397135.1 Pachyramphus minor | reverse complement strand
CCCCCCCCCCCCCCGCAATGTGGTTTTAGACAGTAGCTTCTCCCCTTTACATTTTAAATATCTGTAAATCTGGAAACTTAAATCATCTATACATGTCAGTTAAATTACTTATCTGATTAGATGCTTATAGGATTGGTCAGTGTTAAAAAAAAAAAAAAAAGCTTGATGATAAACAGCATCAGATTTACAAGTGCCAAGCAGCCACTTTGGTATTTACAACTAATAAATACCAGAAAACTTAATCTCTTTTTTGCATCATGTGTAACTTAAAATATACCCATGGCAAGAGCTAGATTTTTATAAATGAAAACTACAGATGTCCAGAACACATTAATTAAAGACTAAAGTTCTCTGTAATTAAGATCTCATTCATATAATCATTTAGGATTATGCAAGGTACATTTTAGACACTAACAATTGCACTTTTTTTACTGGGCTGGAGCGCTAAATCCACATTAAATCTTCATACTTTGCATCGTNCTGATTCCTCAATTGCTTTGTGGTTTCACGTTGTAAAGCGTCAGGAGAAGGGTCAGAATTCCTCCCGTCCCTCCCTTTCAAAAAGTCATTTCAGCTTTTGTTCACAGTTCAGTTTTAGAAGAGGATCAACCCTTGCATTAACCATTTAAGTACATTATCACTTGGAGTCATTAAACAGTATGCTACTAAGTGAATCAGAATAAAAGATTCCAATTGTATATCCTTTCCTACTTNAGCTTGATGAAAGTGTTTTGATGATAAACAGCATCAGATTTACAAGTGCCAAGCAGCCACTTTGGTATTTGCAACTAATAAATACCAGAAAACTTAATCTCTTTTTTGCATCATGTGTAACTTAAAATATACCCATGGCAAGAGCTAGATTTTTATAAATGAAAACTACAGATGTCCAGAACACATTAATTAAAGACTAAAGTTCTCTGTAATTAAGATCTCATTCATATAATCATTTAGGATTATGCAAGGTACATTTTAGACACTAACAATTGCACTTTTTTTACTGGGCTGGAGCGCTAAATCCACATTAAATCTTCATACTTTGCATCGTTTTATGCAGAAAAAGAATCACAAAGAAAGGAAAATGAAAACTAATATATGCATTGACAATAATACACTCAAACAAATTTGGTAGTCAACCAAAGATAATGATATTTGGAGAGAAAGGCTTAATAAGAAATTACTGTATGCCAGCAAACTGAAAAGAACTCAGAACAATACTACAGTGAAGTGGTATTAAATGTAATAGCAGGGTACCTGGATGGGAGCAGACATATTGGTTCATGAAGAATAAAATATATGAACTACTAGGACAGAGACAGAATACAGCTTCAGTGAAAGGACAGAAGTAAATCATCAGAGTGTCCAAGGACTCCTGGAGGCTGCTGCATAATCAGGAGCAGGGAGGAGGTCATGTCTACCTGTTAGTTCTCCAAGAGCAGGTCATGTTCACATACCTGGGTTTGCTTTGAATCAGCTGGAAACTGTGCCAGCAGCAGTTAAACCACAGGAGCACAAGCTAAATCACACAGCTATCTGCTCCATTTCTTACACACAGCTGCAGGTTGCAGTGGATTTTATGCTGATGTGCCAGCTGTCCAGCAGTAGCTCAGCATGAGTAGTTGAGGTATTGTCAGTGGAGAAGACAATGCAGGCTCTGCCTCCAAGCACAGACCCCAGAATGGATGAGTTTATCATCTACCCAGTGGGATTGTTATTACTGGCACCTTTCTGTAGTACTGAGGCATAAAAGTGTTCTGCATGTGACCATTAAGATCTGCTTAAAGGGGCATGATCTGGTGCCTGTTAACATTAGTGAAGATTCTTTGTGTGATTCTGTGATTCTTGCATTATTCCTTAAAAAAAAAAAGAATAACATTAATAAATTTCTCAAAGACTCATTCTCTCTCATCGTAAGTCTACAAAATTTAAACATTTCTGATTCTAAGATACTCCAAATGGAATTTTTTCTTTGAAGGATCTTGTTATGGAAAACTTAATACTCATTCTAAATTATGGTGTTTATTTCCAAACAGGACACAAAAATCAAAATGTAACCTTACATTATGAAATCTAAAATCATATTCAGTGAGCAAAGGAAACATAGGTACAAAGTCCCAAATCTCACCTCTCTCTAAAACTCCCCTCCAAGCTGTTGTAGGGTGTTATTTATTAATTTTCCCAGGCTTCAGCTGAGATATTAGGTGCTCAACAGATTGAATACGTATACTTTGGGTATCCTGTGATGGTATCAAAAAGTTAATGTGGCAAGTTCAAAACAATTTCCCCAATTTTAAAATTCTGTTTTCATTTTCCAGCTGGTTAAAGTGAACTTCTGTAGCAAGCGCAGATAAAGCCCTTCGAAATCTTCGTTCGCGAAGCCAAGCCATGATTTGATGAAAGTGAACTGGAGGAGGGAAAGCAAAAGGGAACTGCTTGAAACTATGGGCCTTATTTTATATTTCGGTAAGGTGTAGGGTGCAGCAGGTCTATTCAAACAAGACAGATATATACAAATAAGGGCAATTCCCCCACCAACTAGAGCTTACATGCACTCACATGCATTTCTAACCCCACACATCCCAGCCATTACACAACTCCTTGGCTCCCTACAAACACATGACCCAGGGCTGGAGTTCCAGTAGAGTCAGAAATACCCGAACAAGCTGATTTTCATATTTGTGCCCAAGGACAAAGCTTTTTTGTCTGAAATCTGATTCTCAAGCAGGGTGGGCTGTGCGGGTGCCTCAGGCTCCTTCCCTGCCTGCCGAAGAAAAGGCTGGGGCAAAGGCACAGAAGCAGAAGCTGGAGCTGCTGCTTGATATTCTGGCTTTGGCTGTCAGCAAGAGGTGCTGGCATGGGAAAGCTGAGAATGGCTGCTGGGCACGCTGAAAGATACCTGCACTGGAAAGAAACCTGAAAGAATAGAGGAGAAAGGGAAGGTTCACATATCAGTATGTGCAGGAGTTTGATTTTTTTCGCTAAGTTAGTGTTTTCACAGGGTGAATCTTCTAATTGCAGTCCTCAAATTGCTGTGTAAGGATTGCAAGCCTTACACCCTTACACAACAAGTTTTGTAGCAAAGCAAGTAGTGGAAAGGTACACACAATCTCAACTCAAGAGAAATGTGTGGCCTCAGGCAAGGCAGTCAATGTCTCTGCCTCAGCATCTTTTCAACTGGATGGGTACATGTTCTTACCTCAAGGGGTGTTTTAGTAGATTTCTTATAAAGTTTTAAACAGTACGTGGAAGGATGGCAACACAGATGTTCAAATATTAGGATTCAGTCTTAGATGAGTACAAACACAGATGTCCCAGGGCTTTGGAGCCTTCATGTAGCACAGTGCCGGGTCTCTGAATAGTAAACAAGGTGGGTTTACTACTTATTTGCTGTTAATAAGGCAAATACACCAGATCTCTGTCAAACCTGAGTTTGTTTCAGTAGTAAAATCTCCAAGTAAAATTAAGTAAATACAGACAGATAAATAAAAAACAATGCCTGGAAACTTATAAGTAAAGAGTATTTGAAAATTTAAATGAAAACCCTGTATATGATTGCTGGGGTAGAATACTTATAATTACTGTCCTAACATGAAATACAATGAGTTTTTTTAATAGGGGGAAAAAAAAAGGTTCTTGTGTATATTTGCACTCTTTATGTACAGTAAGGAAGTCCATTAAAAGAACTACAAATTAATTGTGAGTTGCTATGTAAAGTCTGTGAACCATAGTTTGATTTGCTACAGCTGCTGCAGATCCAGAGCAATTGTAATGAAATCATTGAGCCTGTAAATCTAAGAACTCTAACACAAAATACTTCTGACATATTGTGTGAACTGGTTTAAATTTTACTGATAGAGTGAAATGTAAACTCAGGAGCACGACATAAATAAGTAGATCTGCAGCTACTAGAACCAGTAACAAATTCTAAACATTATAACTATAAAACAAAATGAAATGTTTAGAAAATTTAAAGCTGGGGTGGTCCAAGAATTGCCATAACCATAACTTAAAACCAGTTTTAAAGACTGCCTCCTTCTTCTGATGACGATACATTGAGCCACAACAGGAGTTCTCTCTTTCTCTCTGTCTCTTTCTGACTATGTTTGCAGATCTAAAAACGTTGAGCAACCACAAAATGAGCTGTGTGGCCTTCGCTGAAATTAATGAAACCTGTATCTGCATTAATACTGTAACATTCAGTAGATACACTGCACAGGTCACCATGTCTTCATTTATTTAATAGAAAAAACTTTAAAAGACACCTAACAACTTGTGTTATACTGCTTCGTCTGTATAACTTTTTTTTATGTCACCACTTGTCCACTGGGCATTGCAGTCCATATCAACATGTCAGCTTTCAAATTCTGTCATACAGAAATTCTTACAATAAATATAGGAGATGAAGGAAAGATCTGTATACCATGTATCTGTTAACTCTATCTCTGCACCTCTTTGAGGTGGGAATTCATGTCTCCGTTACAAACTGGCCACTGGCTCTCTTACATCAGCAGTACTGGAAGGAATAGTTACACCAAACTGCTTGTCAGGTAGTGCAGCATATTCAGTAAGCGTGCTGATAAGACACAGCAAGAAAGTAAAAAAGCTGATCCAACAGGTGAGTAATCACTCAATAATATCTTCTGGAATCTCAACGAAAGTAGCACAACCACCACTTGGATGACCCCACTGACTCTCAGGAGGATATGCTAACTGATGGCAGAAGAATGTTGCCAGATCTTGTTTGCTACAAGGAAATAACAGGAAATAATAATAAAACTTGGTCCTCTACGGAGTTTTCAGTTTAGAAATATTTTAAGTCTTTGCTTTTGTTATCAGGGCTTGGATCGTAACCATGTGTGAAACTATATGTGTTTATACGTGAGGTCTCCAGGACAGGGAAGTGTTATTTCTCTTGTTTTATACACAATGACTTCTCTTTGATTGAAGATCAAATTTAGGCAATATTCATTAAGCAAAAGAGTTTGACTGAACATGAACCTGTACTTCAAACTAACCACAAAATTACATGATAAATTAATGCTCTGGAGGAAGAAAAATAATTTCAATTAAATTACAGTCCTCTTAATTCCAGAAGGACTGGATTTTGACAAGTAAATATGAAAACATACTGTCCTTGGAACATGGTTGTTTGCAGTAACGTTATTTCTATAACTAATTACAGGTGAATGTCAATACTACTTGGGATATATATTGGTACTTTGGCTAACCTGTAAAAAATAGGTGGAATAAAAGTTTCTTTCTTCAAATGTGTACCTCTTAAGGGATTTCTTTATAAGTTGCACTATAAAAAGCAGACATATTGCTGTATCTCATTCCTGAAATCAACTCCATGTGCCTGACTTATGATTAGTACATGGGTCACAGAAATCTGTACAGTTAGTTATAGATGAAAATCAAATTACTGATTTCTCTAGGGGAATGTATTTTTGATGATATTTTTGCTACTAAATAATTACTGAAGTTTCTCAATGAAAAAAATAAATGAAACAGTTAGTTGTTTGTTGAAGATGAAGATGAAATTTGGCATGACAGATTTTCCACTGATCACTGAGTAGAAAATAAAAATGTAATGGTTAAAAGTTTAATACTATGGTTATGAGATACTTCCTATTAACTCAAAATGAGGNGCCACAGGTCTCTAGCAAGATTCTGCTTCAATTCAGACCTCTCACAAGGGTCACAGCCTCTGTAGGCATTCATCTGTTCCGGGACACATTCCCTCATTAACTGCTGGGGGTCTCTCTGCACCCCAGTTATCTTCTAAAGGCAGCAGGGGTTTATAACTTTCAGTCTCTTTTCCCTGTCTGCAGGGAGAGAAGGGGGACCTCTCCCCCCTCGTCTCAACTCTCCTCTTGCTAGAACTGACCTTGAAGCTGCTGGTTATCTCAAGTCGTCCTCTCCTCTCCGCCGGAGCTGGAATCCTTGCAGCATGTTTCAGCTGGGCAGTTTCTCTCTGGAGTTTGTTTCTGTTACACATCTTGGCTGGAGAGACTTCATACCTGCCGCCGGCCCAAGGCCGGGGGAGAGGGCCTGGCCCCCAAATTGGGGGCTGCTGCCCCTCTCCTCACATGGCGGCTGAATTCTTACTGCGACACACACCTTCTCTTCCGTTTTCTTAAATATGTCATTAGCAGAGGCGTTACTATAACTTTTGATTGGCTTTTTCTCCGGAACTATACCTGGGCCTGACCATTTCAAGCCCAGGGGGGCTGGTAACCCACGACAACATGATAAATTAATGCTCTGGAGGAAGAAAAATAATTTCAATTAAATTACAGTCCTCTTAATTCCAGAAGGACTGGATTTTGACAAGTAAATATGAAAACATACTGTCCTTGGAACATGGTTGTTTGCAGTAACGTTATTTCTATAACTAATGGTTATGAATGTCAATACTACTTGGGATATATATTGGTACTTTGGCTAACCTGTAAAAAATAGGTGGAATAAAAGTTTCTTTCTTCAAATGTGTACCTCTTAAGGGATTTCTTTATAAGTTGCACTATAAAAAGCAGACATATTGCTGTATCTCATTCCTGAAATCAACTCCATGTGCCTGACTTATGATTAGTACATGGGTCACAGAAATCTGTACAGTTAGTTATAGATGAAAATCAAATTACTGATTTCTCTAGGGGAATGTATTTTTGATGATATTTTTGCTACTAAATAATTACTGAAGTTTCTCAATGAAAAAAATAAATGAAACAGTTAGTTGTTTGTTGAAGATGAAGATGAAATTTGGCATGACAGATTTTCCACTGATCACTGAGTAGGAAATAAAAATGTAATGGTTAAAAGTTTAATACTATGGTTATGAGATACTTCCTATTAACTCAAAATGAGGTATACATTTTATCAAAAGTTAATGACGCTTTTTTTTATCCCATATTATCAATGCGAATTCTGTTTGGTTCTCCCTTTACATGATTTTTCTTCCAGTTGGTTGCTTCTTGTTTCTTCATTATTTAGAAAAGAGACAAAACAACAAACAAATATCCAGTTAAGGAAGAATATTTTATGCCTTAAAGGTGTCATTTAGTTACATCAGTTTCTTAGCTAGCAATTTCTCAATGCAAGAATAAGTGGTTTGGCAATCTTCAGAGACAGCTGTAAATAAAAATTTCCTTTCCTTGATCAGACACGCAAAATTATAACCTACACATTTTCCGTCCGAAGCCTACGACCATCATTTGATGCAATTATCCTCTTAAGGTGAAATGAAAAGCATTTGTAAAAAATCAACCATTTTGACCACAAATCAGTTGCAAGTTTTAAAGCTGCAAATGCATTTTGATGCAAAATACTTAAAATTCAGTTCCAGTTTTGTTGCCCATTAATGGATTCCTCATTCCTACTTGAGCAAGGTGATGGTATCGTCAGTCTGGACACAAGTTCTGGGCTACATTTAAGTTGTATTTTTAATTACACCTATTAGTGAAACACGCATGCTGTGACGGATCTCAAAAGCAGAGAGCTGCTATAAACTGTGATTTGCATCAGTGCGACGTAATCTGCTTTCAGGAGTGAATTTGATTTCTTGTGACAGCAACATGGGTCCAAAACCTGAAGGAAAGATGAAGGAAATCTAAAGACGCTCTTCTGGTGTTTAACATGGAGCCTGCTTGGAAGTGAGCTGTCTGTGTTTAACTTCAGTGCGGAAAGAAGCTTAGTGGATACGGTTCTGTGTCACGGTGGTTAAAGCATTAATTCTCCCCTTGGCTTAAAGACGTCAATAGGTAAATATCCTGCTTTGAATCCCTTTACAGCTGTCAGGCAGTGAACATTCAGGTGCTGTGATGCTGAGTACTGAAGCACACAAATCCCCAGTGTTCTTCAGCAATTCCTGGTGAGCAGTGGCTGATCTCACTGTAGCCACGGGGAACTTTGGGAAGCACAGGAGATGTCAAACCTTTCACTCTGTACAAAACCTCCCAAAGGAAAGAGACCCCAGTGTGGTGGGAACTGAACAATCTATTTCCCCTGGGGTGTTCACAAATCCCAGTATTAACCAGATCATAACTTTCAAAGGAGAAAACCACAAAATCCACTGCTACTTTTCCAACTACTTTCCTGTACGTGCACACACCCCCTCACCCACGCTGCCTCACAGAGAGTAATATCTCCGTGGAAGAGAACTTCTGGTCTGATTGACTGACTGCCTTTTGCTGGGTGGTAGCTGAAACAAAAAGATCTGGCTCTGCATTCAGAACTTGGGTGTTCTTTACACCACAAATATTTTTTTTTACCCTCTGCTTTATTATTATCATGAAGAAAGTCTTTATTACTGGATTTCACTTTTGACATCTGTCTAGACAGATATTTATTTGAACCACCAACACATTCACTTAAAGAAAAAGAGAAAAAAAGAAAGAAAAAAACCCCGAAACCAAAGGCTTTAATATATTTTCTTTATTGAAGAGCCAACAACTTCAGCTTTCAAAAAGTCTCTGGACAGGGTATCAAACAGCATTAAGTTAATCCTTTAAATTACAACCTTGAGGAAGTAAAAGATGAGTGTCAGTCTATTTTGCAACTAGATAAGTTAATACTTTATCTCATGGAAATCTGTTGTCTTCCTGTTAAGATCATTTATATACTTATTAAGGATGTACAAGTATTACCCCCATCAGCTAAGATACTACCCTGTTCATGTACAAGTATTACCCCCATCAGCTAAGATACTATCCTGTTCATAATCATCTGTCATTGTTCCAGTAGCAAAATCTATGGTTACGTTATTATAGCTACTCAGAAACCCTGCATTACAACTGTGTAGAGAAAGTGCAGTAGTATTGACAGATGTGAGAAAAACATCAAAAAATCAAATCCTAAGGCTGTGCTCTCTGACTCAGAAATTTCATCTATACAAATTTACCCAACTCAAAAGAACAGTAACAAGACAGAGCATAAACAGGAGGTGAGCAACTACCTCTATGTGAAAGGCTGTCCTCAGGCAAGGGAGGTTCACTCCCTCACCAAAGCTGAGCTGAATTCAAAACTAGAGGCTGGAGCTGGGCAACAGGGTATTACAAAAATCAAGGAAAGCATCATGGCAGGAGGATGAATTAGGCAGCGGACTGGCTGGCTCAGGATGTGGTCAAAACCATGTTATTTGAGGCATTTTTAACTAGGCTACCCTGCCCTGCTGGGGAGGTGTACCGGATGATGAATTAGTTGTTTTTCATCCCTAGATGCCATGATCTTATAAATGTTGTGGCTCAGGACCATGTCTATTTTGAACTTACAAAACCACTTTGTATGTAGTGGGCAAGGCAAGGATTAGAGAGCCAATTAATTAGACCAGTACAAGACTATTTATACAGGGACTTTGTACACTGGGTGAGGGCACAGTGAAAACCACATTTCTCTGGTTAATCTCTCTGTAGGGATTCTCTGAATCATAATTTTTTTTTATATGTGACCATCTTCCTCCAAGACCAAAGAAGGGCACGACCCAAAAGGCAAAGTCACCATACAACTGTAGTTTAGTCTGCTGTGACTTCCCTGCTCTAACACAAAGCACATGTGTAGTCCCTAAAATAGAAAAGTTAAAGTAGACAAAACCAGAAGGACAGACAAATTATGGCTGCCGGGGGGAATCCCTGATTTACAAGCAAGTTATAGAGTCTGGTGTTGCTGTGTTAGTTGATGCTCAACATAATTACCACAGTAGTTGCTACAATAAAGTTTTAAAAATAACAATAATTAAAATATTAGTTGTTAAATCATCTGGAATACAAAAGTGCTCTGTAAAATGCAGAACCCTGTCATTTTGGTCTCTATGTATGACTTCTGCAGTCTGTGTAGCTCTTATTCCTTCAGTTAAATTTTCCTAAGATTTCAGAGCCAAATCATTGCATCATCAAAAATGCCAGAATCAGGATGGCCTCATTTTCTGGTTGTGTAAAATGACTTTATTCAATTTCTATTAATAGGGATAGCTAGGAACACCAAATATCCTGAAATTATAACTCTGTTGATGGGAAATATGAATATGCTAAACATATTAACTTTAAAAAAAAGCCCCAAAACCTACTTTATACATTACATTCACAACACAGAATTTTTGGGGTTTTGTCAAGTTGGTTGTGCAAACTGAAAACACTATAAATATAATAAACTTTTTCTGTTTCAAAAATCCAAGACAACACTTCAGACTTATCCTTCTGACTACAAGCAGTTGCACTGATTTCAACAGTGGCATTCATGTGCTTTAAGTTATGAACAAGATTTGGTTGTTACTTGACATTCAAAATCCTGCATTTCTTTAGTAACAGAAAAATAGGAAATTAAACAAAAATTTTTTTTTCCCAGTGATAGAAAAGAACAAGTTACTCCTTAGTTTACGTCTGTTTATCCCATTTTGGGAATTCCCCCCAAACAGACAATAATTTCTGTGAAACTGATTCCACATAAACATCACATTTTTGCATCTGTACAATTAAAAAAATAATTTTGAGATGGTGGGAAACAGAGGTTTTAGTTGGGCAGAAGCAGTTCCAGAGACATGAGGGCAGGCAAAGTGGGGTCAGGGGTAGAAGTGGTATTGGAAGGTATGTCTCCAGTACTAAGACAGCTGTGGGATGTTTTCTGACTACAAGAGTGAGTGGAACAAAATGACCTGTTTCCATACAGCTTAGGGATAATTCATTATAATTCAGATTGGCCACGTCCACTTACATAAAGTGTGAATCAAAGGTTTCCCTGCAATCCTGAGTTCCTGAGGTATTTTACTAGTTTCAAATTGCCTGATATGGCCTCATGGGTGATATTGCTGTTCACTAGTTTGGCAATTTTATGAAACAAAATTAATTTTCTGTGATTGTGTGCCACCCTGTGAATTATGAGGGCTTGTGAGCTTTTCTGAGGATGCAAAGCCTACAGAGATTGTGTTGAAGGCCTCTGCAGGACAAAGACTGGTGCAGGCTTTTTGTGTCAGCTACCAAGAGGCCTTCCTGGAGTAACTGGAGTGAACTGGTTGGAAGAATCCAAAAGGAAGTCAGGGAACAAAAAAATATTAATTAGTCCTGAGTTGGAGCAATGATAAGGAGTTAAGATGGTTTCCAAGAGATTTTAGAGGCACAGGAGGGAGGGCAGGGACCTTTATCTTTGTTCTCCCTTTTCATCTGTGGGGCAGGGGCCATTCCCTCCTCCCCATACCTGCAGACCCCTCTGCCTTCTTTGCTGCAGCCTTTGCCAGCCCTCAGTGTCCTATTGCACGATAAGCACTCTCTCTTTTTCCTTGCTATAGATACCTCTCTTATAGATCTTTCTTTGTATCTTAGCCTGACATGAAGGTTGAGCGTCCTCTACGTAGAATCAAGATGGATCAGTTCCTTCCTCTTCAAAAGGAAAAAGTCAGCATGGAATCTTAGAAACGTCAGTAACAGTAAAAGTGTTCCTGCCTCCCCCAGCCTGTGAATGGATAGTTACAAAACATTCAGTCTCAAAGGCTCTTCCCCGTACCAGCTGCAGATGAAGGGGATTGTCTGTTACCTCTTGCAGGACACACTTTTAGGCAATTGCCTCTCTCTGTGCTGTGCAAGCTTTTAACAGTCAGGTACTATTCTGTGAGAACAAACTCTAATCAGTGCTTAGTAGTTATTTCACTTTGCTGTAAATAAATATTATTTAGGAGGCTAGGTTAGCCATTTCTGTCACCACACAGCTCTAACTAGTCATCAGTTTCTGACCAAATCTTTGAACCATGAATTTGGAGTGAATTTTCTGATTCACACACCACGCCTCAGTGTGCATTGCACTGCAGCAGAAAAAGATGCAAACTGCATTCCTTTGTGATGAAACTAAATGAGAAGATACATTCCAGGATTGCGCCCAACACGCCCCTGCTGTTGCTGGGCACCAGTCCATGGTATCAAACTACAACTAACCCAAAATTAAGCTCCTGGAATTCATATAGCATAGATGTCAGGCCTTGTTAATCTTATAAAAACTAACCAAAATGACTGTTATCTCCTGGCTGCTGACTTCAGATTGAATTGGTTGAATGATTTCAGATACAACTTTTCATGGAAATAGCTAGGAAGTGATTAGGCTCATAAAAATGATAAAGCAAGAGTGTGCATCCTACCTATGCTAATCCAATACACCTGTGATTAGATGCCTAGATGTGAGTGATCCAAGTCTAAACTATGTCAAAATTTGATTTAAAGTAATGAATCCAAACTCCTTTTGGGATTTTTTGTCTTATTTTTCAGTATGGAAGTGCATTAAGTTTGCCTGTGGTCCAGTATTTTTGCATGGCCACTTCAGACAAGAAGATTATCTGCCATAGATCTTCTTACACTTTTCCTCTGAGGTTCACTGTGAATATAACATTTCATTCACTGACACCACTTTTTTTTTTTTTTTGAGAAAAACAATTTTGCATTTTATTCAACTTGAGACTTATTTTTCCCTTTTAATATACCGAAACCTCATTTTCACTTTTAAAATACTGAAATACAATTATTCACATAACACTATTCATAGGACCTCACCACATCTGGCAGTCAGTTCTCATTTTCAGATCATCAGACTAAAACACTCAGCAGAATGGAAGCCTGTCTGAGAAAGATTACTATTACTTGTCACTTTTATGGAAATGTGCCATTTTCTTCTAAAAAAGGGGTGTGCTTGATCAAGAAAGCCTGCCAACTAAAATTATATATTTATAAATACATAAATCTTCATCAGCCATAACTGGGAGTTTATTTCTCTGTGGACTGAACACCCAACAAATGACCAATTGACTTCTGTGTTTGAATAGTTGTAAGATGGGAGGAATTATTTGGTACTGGAGGTCATATTTTATTTACTTCAGTTCAAGGGCCAGTAATTTTCCACGGCTAATATCCTGTTTTTAAAATATCTTTAAATTATCTCCCTAAAAATAAAATTGCATACTCACACATGTCATTCACTGGCACGTAACTTTTAGAAAGATTTAATTTGAAGCTTGAGTGATTGAACTAGTTCTTTTGCAGATATTCTAAGGATTTTGTCTTAGGGTAAAGATTTCCTTGAGTATTTCACCCCAGATTTTAACACTATCAGGATCTTGTAATTATTCTTTTATAATTTCTGTAGGAGACCCACAAGCTTGACCCCCAAATCCATGATTTAAGGAATATTTTTCACTGAGGTATTATTCACCAGCATCACCTTTTTCACTTGTTCAGTAGGTTTTTTTGTTTGGTTGGTTGGGATTTTTTTTGGTGGGAAATTAATACTTATGAGGAGTACAGTCCTGTTTGAAAGAAACAAGAAATACGTATAGAATTCACCAGAAATTGGTCTACATTCCTTTAGATGAAGAAAAGAAAGAGAACGTCTTGGTGCCAAAAAACTGTTTGCAAGCTATATGTCAAAGAGGAGCCAGTACAAAGAAATGAAGGTAGATGCACAGTGAGATTGAAAAATGTCGTTTCAGGCAAATGTGTTTTTAGGGTAGGACATGGAAACAGTGAAGGTAAAACTAAAAGAGAAGGTTTCAAAGGAGCTATGAAGAGCACAGTGTCTGTCATAGTATTAAGGTCTCAAGTGCTACGGTTATGGAATGGGCACAGATGGTTCGTGTCCTTAGACCACTTCAACTTTGCCTCCACAACCAAAACAGTGGGAGAAGCCATCGGTTCAAAAAGGATTTGCTTTGTCAGCATTTGGGCCTAAGTATCTGCATTTAATTTTAGAAGCAACAGCACAGAGAGAGAGAGACTGTGTACATTTTGGTGCTCAAGTGTCCTTCAGTATTGACAAGGGAAAAAACACACCATCAGTCTTGCTCACAAGAACCACATGATTCTGTGCAAATCAAATCTATCTTTGTACCTTTTTTTGCTGAGGCCATGACAAAGTGTCACGTGTCATTTTAGGGTATTAAACCTCGCTCAAAATGGAACCCAGCCTAAATATGTCACACTGGCCAACAAAACCAGAAATTAGCCTCTTGTAGATGCTAATGTTCTGGACTGGATTTGGCCTGAAACAAATCTCTAAAATTCTTGGTATTCTGCAAATTGTAAATTTGAATAAAAAATTATAATCTGTAGACTGTATTCATTTTGGAACTGTATTCTTTGTATATTTATAATTTCATTCTGTGTTATTTGGAATATGGAGAATGCAAAGAATTTAGTAAGAATAAAAAATAATAACCAGTAAAAGCTTTGTGAACTGGTTTTAATTTGGAGCTCCTGGTTAACTTAAGCTGCTCTTCATCCCTGTGGGATTTCTACAGCTATCCTTTAATTGACTCCTTGGTAGCAAAATGCTCATTTGAATTTCCTGGTCTTTAGTCTACTGTAAAGACTCATAGCAACATTTGTGATCAAAATGCCTAAAAATATGGCTTTTTTTCAGGTTGAAATTCCTCAAAGTTTGGTGTCTGATTTCCTTCTATAAAAGATAATATTTTTATTTTCACCAGATAGCAGAATGTTATTGCAACCCTCACTGGATATTTTGTGTTTAATTCCCACATAATAAAAACATAATAAAAATAAAATGTAATATGTTCAGACTAATTAATCATTATTTCCCTTTTATTATACATGACTTGCTTTTAGGTATGTATTTTAGTCTCCCTCACCCCTCACCAATTTTTATAATTATTTTTATAATTATAATTTTTTTATAATTATTTCCATACTGTTTCTTCATATGGATAACTTCTACAGTTAAATCATCAAATTTAAAAACAAAAATTGGAAAGGGATTTTGTTTGTAAAGTTTGTTTATGTTTTGGAAAGCAGGCTTGTGATTTTGAATCTTTGCTGTGAAGATCATGAGATATTGGTACAATGTTTCCTTCTGCCAAAATTTCACTGGCAGCAACAAGAGCTGTATTTAAATTTACAGTGGTCACTACAAAAACATTAACTCCATCTAGAAACCTGGGAAAATTGTACAAACACTGATGGTGTTCTATGGGCTATAACTCTAACCTGAAGAAAAAGGCTTAAGAAACCTTATTTAACAATCATAAGTTTCATCCAAGGAAATAAAAAGCACACTTAAACAGGTAGGTAAACAGAACAACATATACAAGGAGGATACATATAAGTGCTTAGCAGTCTTTTTCTCCAGAGATGCAAATCTTTTTAAAATAACTACCTCTTAAATGTAACACACACAAAACCAAGTATGTCTTAGATCTCTCTATTTGTCCTTTCCATTTTTTTTACCTCTTTGTTCCACCCAGTGACGAAATATCTCTTTCTCTTGTGGCTTACTCTCCCCTCTGGAGTTCTCAGGATGGAGCTGCTGTCGTGGTCATGAAGCTTAAATAGGCCTTGAATGAACAATAAACACAGAGTTTAGTGTTCTCACCTTAATATTTGTCAACTACCAGTGCTAAGTCTCAGAAACCCATCTCAGGCTATATTGTAGGTACATCTCTGTGTTGAATGTAGTGGACTATGTGCTCTATAACACAGTTCAGGTGTTTATACTTATTTAAGCAGCTACATTTAGCTGAGATAAAATCTACCTGGGTGTCCCAGGGTTATCAAGAGTGCAGTCAGTCTCCCTAAAATACTGACTATATATGTTGTGTTGTTCAACAGAAAATGTGGTTCCTAATTGCAAGCCCATTTCTTCCAATGTGCAACCATTACGTAGCACCATGGATCACGCACCTCTCTTTTGTTATTTCCTTGGCTGGCTACAAAAGGAGGTCTAGAAAAATGAAATTTACTTGAATAATATTAAGCCTCCTGCCTCCTTGCACAATTGCTGAAATGAATACACAGTTTTTTGCTGCTTTTTTAAACCTGCTTTATTTGGAACCAAAAGAAAACTGCAAGAATGTCAAATGAAAGATGCTGAAAAGCAACACATAATTTCTATCTTAGAGGATTAATTCAGCAAATAAACCCAAATAGTTACTATTCTGAAGATCCAAATTCAATTCCTGGCTCTACTTTTGTGATGTTTGTTCAGGTCATTTCGTTTCTTCATGCCTGAGGTTCCCCATAATTAAAAACAGAGATATTACTTTTCATGTTAAAAGTATACAGCAAGGATATTTCTTTGAATATTTATGAAGTGTAAACATACCAAGTCTGGAATACAAACACTTTTTAGATTGACAATCATCTTCTAAAAATGTATACATTTTAAACTTCAAAATATTTTACACATCACATACTAAGACTAATTTTTCTTATTCATATATTCCCTGCTTAAGCAGCCACAAGAGAAGCAAGTTGAATTTTAAATAAACCATGTTCTTTCAGGTTCAAAAGGTAAGATAATCTGCTCTCCCAGATGCTTGAAGTCCTTTAGAAAAGTGCCCAAAACGTTTTAAAACTTTTCCTTAAAGTCTCATGCAAAACTTGTGGAAATGAAACAACTTCAGTTTAAAAACCATCATTTGTCATGTAAGGGAGCCAGATGTTATTAATTATCAAATAGAGATTATGCTCATACCCCTCACAAAAGCGTAAAAAGTGCAGTAGCACTGTAAGTGAACCAGAAAATTACAATGTGTTATTTTTGCTAGAGGTGGTAAAACTAACATCGTATTCAGTAAGAAGGAATGTTACTTTTCCTTTTAAAGAAAATGTTACAGGAGGAACCTCTGTGTGACTACATCTGTCAGTACTAAAAGACTTTTTCTGTTGCATCGATTTCTGATTTTATAATGGTACAAAAGAACGAAGTTTGCTCTAGAACAAATCGTGGCACAGTCCAACAAGTCAGTGTGATGTGGTTCTGCTTCACTGGCTTCCTGTGCGAGTCTGAATGACCTGAAAAGGTCATTTTTCTCTCCTTCCTTCCTCTCCTTTTTCAACTGATTGATGGAACATTTTTTATTACACACCTGAGTGTGGACTAGAACTATAGACTCCAACCTCAAGTGCTGCCATATCAGTAGACAGAAGCTATTTTTTTCTTATTTTATTTTACTCTTAATCATATCCAGAATGTCCAAGATATAAAATGCTTTGAAATAAAATTGTGTTACTCCTTCTTCTCCCAGCATCTGTTACAAGACAAGGAAGACATATTTTGATCCCAAGCTCCCAAATCCTTCATAGTTGCATTTCTTTACAAATGTGATAAAATTTATTTTTACACTTACTTTTGTATTAAACCTTGACCCTTAGTGCAAGGATGTTATAAGATTTAAAATTGGGTAGATATGTCACAGTAATAATTGCAATAATGAACCATAGAATTATAGAATCATTAAGGTTAAAAAGACCATTTTAACACAGCATAGAATTGGTGTAGCCTCTTTTTTTAAAATTCATTTCTGTGGAAAACCCAACCCTTTTCTGATAAATACAGAGTAAAACAATGAAAGCAATAAATATTAGAATCAAATGAATAAAACATTTTTTATTGCTAACATTGCTTTTGATTTGCTACAGAATTTTCTTTCCAAAATTGGAAACTCTCACTCTTTAGCTGAGAGTTACGCATATTTGGAATAAATTACATGACCATATGTTTTATTTTTTCTTAATGATTCCCTCATATTGCTGTTTACTTTTTTTTTCTTCAAGACCACTGAAAGCTGATTCTTCTTCATTAGTCATTGAAAATTCAAATCTAAAATTATCACATGAGGAAGGATAATCCAGATGAGTAGTTTCATTAACTTCTTTAATACTGCACACACATTTTAACATCGCTCACACGAATCTTTACTCATGTAATCATTTGTGGCTAAGCTTTACATGAGTCCTCTAGTTGCAATCTCCATGGAACATTCTGCTTGTCATTAGGTAGATAGGTAAGAAACTAATGATCAGTATAGATTAATCATTTCATTAAAAAAACTTTTAATTTTCTGAAATATCTGTTCAACTTAAGTTAGACATCAAAAGCAATTTTAAAGCATTTAAACAGTGAGGAGACAAAATACAGACCCTCTACCAATAAACTCATGAAATTTTACAGACTTGGGACATGAAATTTCACATATTTCAAATGGCTTATTGGTAATTAAAAAGGAAAAAAAAGTTTTCACAATCTATTCTTTTGCTCTGCAGATGTGAAATATGCTTCTTCCTGATTACATAGATGGACCATTTAAAAATGAAAAATAAGAAATACTCTTAAAAATCTGTATCTGAGTTGACATTATATGTACAATTTTCCTAAGATTTTTCATACATTCTTTGTACAGGAAACCACAACATGGGAAGATCTTTTATATAAAGATTGTAATCAACCAGCTGGGGACTAAATTCTCCAAATTACCTTGTGCTGGGCTCTTTTCTGAGGACAGTCACTTGCCTGCCAGACCCAGTGGCTGAGTTGGTAGGATTTCTGAGAGCTCCTTTGCTGTGGAGAAAGTGTGATATCACAGTGCCTATTGGAGCTTCAGGTAGCAAGAGCTCTGCTTGGCAAAATTGACTCCTTTTCACACAATATTTAGTGGGCAGCTGGATGTGTGGTAAACATAGTTTAGTAATAGTCCTGTACATGCTCTTTTCTTATACCATGCCAAAGTACCATGCCATACCTCCTACCCTGGAATGAAGCATGAAGTTAATACGAAAAATCTGAAAAACAAACTAGGAAAAAAAGTTCAAAAATAGGGGTTTTTTGCTTATGAACCAGTGCCTCTTTTAGTAAAAAATATATAGCTTTCTTTTATTTCTGATCATTTCCATGCATAGAAAGTTGAAAATCTGATTTTCCAAACAAGCAGAAAATTTCCACATGGCCGTTCAAGATTTCTCAGCTTTCCTGTTGAAGACCCTTGAAAGCAGAATGTTTAGTTTCATTTCTGTGTTTCTGGACCATGACTTTTAGCTCAGATGGACTCCAGATCTTTGGTCTACATGTGTTAGCTCTTGACATTTATGTGAAATTGCAGTGCAATATTTTATTAGGCTATTGGAATAACTTTTTAAAAATGTATTTAGAGTTATATGGAATATGTTACCCTTTTTTAATATACAAATGACACTCTGCTATTTATTCAGTGACATAACATTTTCTGTTTCTCAGTTCTGCTTCATCAGTGTCAGTTAATATTACTTTGATTGTTTCTTTGTTTTTTATGCTGTATAAAATACTGACAGCAATACCTTGTTGCCTTCCCTCTCTCTGCCTGGGCTGACCTTTTCATCAGCACCTCAAATGCAGGGAGGTGTCATGCAGGTCTTGACAATAGAGAGATTATTTCCTCTATAATGTAGATTTCCTCACCACCTTCTCAAACAGTCTCCCAGGAACTTTGCAGAGTTGCTAAACAGGAGAGAGATAGAAGCAGGAGAAGGAATGGATGAGTATCTGTAACTGGAAACTACTGGGCATTTAGAGGCAGTAGAGTCTTGATTTGTCAAAGCATTTCTCCCTGCCTCAGTGAACAAACACTTCTTGACTTAGAAGTAACAGCCTAACTTAATGCTCTAACTTCTGTGCATCGATGTTACAGGCTCAGAAAACAGGAAAAAGAAGTTTGTGTGGAGTGAACATAAGGACCAGTGTAGTGGAAGAAAGTGGTAAGTAGTAGGACCTGTGTACTCTATAATGACATTCATTAGACTTTTTGAACATAAAAATTCAGCTTTTTAAATTACTCATAGAGAAGTGAAATATGTTCAGAATAGGGCTGGATTACTTGGGTCTTCAGAACAGCCTCATTAATTGTTCAGGCACAGAAATATGAATTGAAGTTTCAAGGAAATACTTAGGAAATACTTAGGCAAAGACAAAATCACATTGCTGTCCCTTGAAGATACAGTGACGTGATTCTGGTCCATCTACTCAGAAATTTTCTGATAAAATGATTGAGTAACATCCTGAACTTATTTAGGAATAATGAACTTATTTAGAGAATGCAAGAGCATAGCTGCACAAGATTTTTTTTTTTCAATGAGTAATATCCTTCCTAAAATACAACAGCTATTATGGTGAATCAGAGTCATCGAGCCCAGGATTTTTTCCTCAGCAGAACCAAACGCCTCAGAGAAAGACACAAGAAAATTAATGGAACCCATGAAGTGACTTTTCACAGAATAATGTCTCTGGTGCCTTGTTTGATGAGAATTACAAGCCAGAGTAATTATAACAATGATAATAAAAAAATGAAATGTTTATTCTCAAAACAATAAGAAAAAATCAGTCAGGACCTGGTAGTTCTGTCTATGTTACATATATCCAAAAGATTAAAATTGCTTTTACTTTATTCTCAAATAGCTCAAATATCCTGATAATTCCTTATTCTGTCAAGATTAGGAAAGAGATGTTTCGGAGAGCAAAGATAAAAGGTGAACTGATTGCTGATAAGAAAGATCTTTATATTTATTTTGGTTATAGCAATGATTTTGCTTGGCTGTGAGTTCACATTCTTAGGTAATTTTGGTCTGTCGATCAGTCTTCCAAAAAACTTCACAGTCCTTGGGTGAAGGTAGAGAGAAATTTTTAACTTTCCAAAAAAAAAACAGTCCAAAAATATATGGCCTGCTAAGTCTGGCCAAGTAAGTGTCAAGCTATGTCACCTCACCCTGACCTAAATTAGATCCATAGTTCATAAGTAGTCCCATTAATTTCTCTGAGACTATTCCTGGATACAGATGATACTCATTCCACTCAAAGACAGTCATCTGTTTTTAACAAAATCCAAATAAAGAGAGCCTGAATTGGTATGCATAGATTGCACACATCTTATGTTAGAAAACACAGATACTGAAAGGTGTCCCACTGGCTACATGATTCTTCAGTTCTTCAACCTATGCTATGAAAGTTGGATCAAGTGCTACTAATGCAAGGAGAGAGAGTCCCAGCTTTTGTTCTGATACTTCCAAAGTTAAGAGGTCAGTAAGGGTGGTGTATTTCTCTAATATCATCATAGACAGTGAGTGAAAACAGCGCTAAAAGACAGTCATATAAATTATGGCTCTTTATTAATAGGCTTTCCAAAGTAAGGTCCCTATTCTCTCTTAACATAATTGTGTTACAGTGTAGGAAGACCTGTTGGGTGCCCCACTTTTAAATCCTCAAAATAAAACTAAGTGTATTTTGAAAGCTGTGCTTTAGTCACATGGATTTACTAGATTTCATACAGGAAAAACCAGATTATATTTTATGTTGAGTTGCCATGGAATTAGAAATCTGTGAATTATGCAGGAGGTCAGACTATGTGAGTTAATGATACTTAAGGTATTTATGAATGATATTTCCACCAGAGACCTGTGGCAGGGTCCGATATAGCTTAAGTTTGTACCCTTCTAGGAACATGTCCATACTTAACAAGCTGGAGGCAGAGTTTAATGCAGAGGTTGATGTCAGGATCCCTATTCTTCAGGTGTTTTCCAGGAAGTTACATCCTTTTGATGATGCTCATGAGATATAAATAAATTTATTTTTTTCCCCTTAATCACTACAGAAGTTTTCAGCCAAGGCTCTATTATGTCTAAGTGACCATTATCCAGTGCAACGTTCCTGATATTTGCAATGACAGTTGACTCTGGCTTATCTGACATAATCTTTCATTGCTATAGATACTTTTCAGAAGACTAAGGTGGACCTGGCAAGCATCATGCATTATAACTATCAGATCCCCTAGAAACAGTTGTGGAGGCACTGAGGACAGGCTGGCACTTCCTTGCATGTGGCTGGAAAAAGCTGTTTGTTTCCTCATGGATTGCATACCCCCAAAGAGAACACAGTTACAATAGTTCTTTTATTAAGACTGACTTACATAAAATCTGATTTATGTAACAGTCAGCCATCATTCTGAGTGGCTTAACTTCCAAAGGGATTGGAGAATACAAAGCCATTCTTTGGCTTTAAGGAATCACCCAGCAACATGTAATAATAGACTCTAAGTCAATAGAAAATAGGAAAAAAAGTTATTACGTACTCAAGACACATAGCTACTCCAGACAATTTTTTAAAAATTTTTATTTTATTCAGAATATGGACCTTAATTGTTTTTGATGAAATTTATCCTAATGACTCTAAAGCTAAGAATCATATTATAATTGTAAAATCAGAAACAAGATTCATTATAAGGACTTCAAAATAAAAAATGTACAAGGATATGTATCCAAACAGACAGCCTTCAAAATGTGCATTGGTTTATTTTTAGGACTGTGCATACTGAATATCAATCACAAAGTTACCAGTGTTGTGGCAGTTGGAAGACAGCAGGCTTTTTCCACTTGTGCATACATGGGTATTTCAGATTTTTCTTATTTCCTTTCTCAAGTGGCTGTCCTACCCTTTTTTTTCTCTAAAAGCTCCCTCAAAATGTAAGAATAGAAATCTTTTGTGACACTTGCAATTTGCTCTAAGTCCCATCAAACCAGTGAGCAACCATTCTCTATGGAAGGCTCCCCAACATCCTGTTTAGTGTCAGTTAGATTACTTTGGACATGAAAAAAGGTTTCACAAGGAAAGCATTACAGCAACACTCCACAGAGGGCCACGTAGCCACCTTCTTCTTTTATTTAGATGTCCCATTTTATTTATTTGTCCCATTTAAGTTCTGTACTAAAAGTACTAAGCCAAATCTCTATATGCCACCATTAACTCACAAACTAGAGCCAAAGAAGTTAGTAAAGTGTTGACATATGAGTGTGATAATCATAGTCAAGGTTACTTGTGCTATTAGACAACTGAAAATATTTTATTCAGCATTTAAGAAACTGAAAGGTTGTTCTAATAGTACCAGCTTAACATTAAGACTATGATTTACTGACTGGGTTAATTCAAGCTGTTCTTCACTAATAAAACCAGCCAGTGACTGGCTAAATTTCTTGCTGTGTGAAGATATAAACTGTCCCAGTATAATCTTTCAATGAAAAAAAAAAAGAGAGAGAATTAATGTAGAATAAATGTAAGTAGAGAGCCAAGATCCATAAATATTTTATAATAAGGCCTGTTCATTTATTCTTTGAAAATCTATTCACAAAAAAAAAATTAAACTCTGAGAAAGGAGTTTAAACTTAGGGAAAGGAAATGCTGCATTGTATTAGACAAAAAAATGTGTTCTTTTTTCTGATTTAATCTGGACTATTCTTAGTTTTGGGCACTGATTCCTGCTTGTCAGTGTTATTCCCCAATTGTTCCTACCTTAAAAGCTATCTGATTGAACTTCTTCAATCATTCTCTAACAATTGGATTGATTCAACACGTTCATTCATTCAAAGATGAGAGAATACATGAAAAGAAAAAAACAAATGTGTTTTTTTTTCTTGTATTTCAACGAGACACAGAAAGTCATAACAGATATTCAATGCAAGGTCTTTTGGGCAAAACACATAACACCAACTTTTCTACACTGGAATAAGGGGACTTGCAAAACATTCTCTACCTCCAAAGTACATACAGCCAGCATTTCCATTTGACAACTTCAGATACCTTCACATTTCTTCTTGTGGGAACTGGGAACAGACGAGGAGGTCGAGGGAATTTATTATACTGTGACTGAAAACAGGAATTTTGGTAGTCTGAGCACACTGTTTCCATGCATTCAGTGGAAAGCACTGCACCATATTTTGTTAGTATATCATATGCATTTCATCTTTATTGCAAGATATTCCTTTTGATCCATGCAAGAGGGAAAGAAAATACACTAAAGTTCCTACAGTAACCCTGCTTGTTCTTGGGTAAGCTACTATTACTAAAAAAAAATTAAATGTCCTCAGTATTTTAGATAACAGAGTGATCTAAAGTAGGCTTCTAGAAAACTGAGTTGTAAAGATCCTCATTTTTTGCCCATTCCATAGAGTACTGTTATGGGCTAAATAAGAGTGGCTGATTTTCACATTATAAGTTGGAAAAATCCATACACTCAGCTGTAGAGTGGCAGCCATAGTGGTAACTATCCAAATAATCAGTGTTGTAGTTCTCAACTGCCAGAACTGAGGCTTTTCTATAGGAAGAGTTCAATGGGAATTGCAAAAACCACAATCATTTTTATTATATAAATAAGACGAGACATAATTTTAATTTTTTTTTTCAAATATTGATAAACAAGGTCATCACTAGCAAAATATGTCTGTTTATCTGTTGAGGGAATGTAAAAATGCAGTGTGTTATTGCTTTAAAGAGGGGAAAGGGGAGGAGAGAAAAGCAGGAGGGAAAGAATAAAGCAGAACAGAATAAAGTGTTTTCTCATTTTAAGTTATGGAATCTTTTTATTTTCTCATGTAGGTGATTGTAACTGTGCTGCAAAAGCTCAGAGATGAACTATGATTCTTTGAGGTGCTGTACTGATGTTAAACTGAGATTAAGTTCTCTCCCACACAAATCTATTTCACTTTAGAATTTAATATGGATGAAGCAGCTTTTATAAACCTTCCAACTGGAGAAACATAAGAACATTCTGACAACTTTACTAGCAAGTGTCACTTTGCAAATATATAAAGCTAGGAATTGATTTGCTTTCTCTAATCTTCTAGAACCAAGATGTAGCTGAGAATTCTGGGGATCAGATCCATACTGGCATAAGAAATGAAGGATATAGGCTCTTTTCTTGATATCAGAAACCACTGGAACAACCAGACAAGATGTAGTCCTTCTCATGCTACATGTTCTACAGATATTTAGTGAAATACTATCCCTGTAGTGACTGAAATTTGTGAAAGAACTAAAGAAAAGAAACAGTCACAAATTTTGAATTTACAGCTATTTATTTATTTATGCCCCGAACTTACATGGAGAAAGATAAGCATAAGGAAGAAAAGGATTTAATAACGGCAGAGGAGTACTAGCATTGCTGTAAACAGAAACTAATGATAAATTTTGTCTTACCTGTTTTTCCATGCAAAAGTTAGATTTCCAGTTTGAAATTCCAAGATGTCTGTTGAACACTGGTAAGTTCAACAAGGATAACTTAAAAATTGCACACAATCAGCACTTAAAATTAATTACGATTTCTTATTTCTGTTAAATCCTAAAATATTTTGTTTGCTTTAGTGTTTTGCAGTAATATTCTATAAATAAATAAAATATAAATAAATATAAATTTGTTGTCTAATATTTGCAAAGGGTCATGCTATGAATTTTCAGCACAACCTATTACTGAAGAGAATTGTTTGTAGGATTTTTTTTAAATATATTTGGTAAAGCTCATGCTTAAAAAGGCTCAGAATACCTTACGAGTTAGAGAAAATAAAAATATTTCAAGGTACTTGTGACTTCTTGAATTAAGTCAGTGAAGTAGTCACAGAAATGCAAATAAATAATATTTAAACTATCCCCCCTTGCAAACTGTAACCTTTCCTGTAAATTAGTTTATATCTTAATATTGTTTGAGAAAACAATAGATGTATCTATAAGTCAGAACCATAAGAGATGTGATTCTGCCCACGGCTCCCTACCCTGAGTTAGCTTACTGGATCCAGGGGTACTAATTTCAAATGTGGGGAAAGAAATGCGTTGTTGAGGGCATACATTGAGTGTGACTGCCAGGTTGTGCAATTCGTATACAAAACACATGTACTGAGTAACACTGTGATTTTCACTTTCCTGTCTCAGTGTGAAACCTTGATATTTGAGAAACTTCTCATGAAATCAGGCCACTGTATGAAGGTGTATGGCAGACCGAAGCCTCTGTTCTCTAAAACATTATTCTGCCTGTAGGCTACAAGCAGCAAAACTGTTCCTTTGGGGCAGCAATTATGAAAGGAAAAGCTATGTTAATGGCTGAAAATGTACCAGCTTTTTCATTTCCTGTAAAGCCAGTCACAGAGTCAGACCAGTATGAGTTTTTTATAAGCCAAAAGACACAACTACTCTGTTTCTGACATTTGTAAAAATCTTAGCATTTGTAACCCAAAAAAACTCTGTTTGTCAAAAATTCTGTAAAGTCCAAAGAATTTTCTTTTTCAGTCAAACGGGGCTGGTTACACTGGGCTGAGTGTTTATTACCACTACTTTTCACCACTGCCAATTAGCACCTACCAGTGAACACAAAGCCAGATGGTCATTGCCACTGAGGGCTTGCTGTCAAGAATTTCCCTTTCCTCAATACGAGTGTGTGGAGGGGGGCGGTTGAGGGGGTGAGGGAGTGGTGTGTAAGGAAGAGAAGTTGCATAAAACGTGCTTTGTGTTTTTACATAAAGGGACACAGCAAGAAATTTTATGATGTTATCACGGTTAGTTCTAAAATAAGAATTCTATTTGAACAGAATAAGAGTCCCATTCTTCATCTTAGTTTTGAAACTTTGTATAGTATGAGACCAAATGGATTTAGCTCAGGTACCCTGGAAAACAAGGAGATGACAACATTGTTTTGAACTGCTTTAAGAGAATAAGCAGTTCATAAAAATCCTATTTTTTTTTATTTAGAAATGAACCTATTAACCATTCAAAAATTTCACAAATCATTCAACTACAAGTAAAACTCTGACCCACTCATATCAGGGAATTTATCTGCAGTAATTAGTTACTGCTGATAATAATTACATATAAAAACAAAAGTATATTGTACTAAATAGAAGTACAATATTGCATTATGACAAAAATTCTGAGGACTATTATTCTTTCAGTAAGATGCAAGTGTAATAAAGCTAGATTCAAACAGCACAGAGATATCATTTCTGGATCTTTACTAAATTTCACTAGACTAATTGCTCCTATATTTCTTACACTGATATGAATTTTCCTTATACTCTCCTAATTTCTGTGTCATCTGATCCACGTTCACAGGGATGTTGGATTTTTTTCTTCACCCATAGCTGAATTTCAATAATGGATACCATGATCTACCATATTGGCTGCAAAATCTCAGTCTTGAGCTCAAAGCTCTTGGGTCTTTGGATAGGAACTGTTGTATGCAAGACTGTCAGCTAAATTAAACACCTCTCACTGTGTTCTCCAGCTCAGCAGTTTTTCTTCCAAATATCTTACTAGTTTTCCCTTATCTGCCAGCACAGATAGTTGGTCAGAAAACAATTGGATAAATTAGAAATTTACCCCTGCCTCATGGTGGAGGTTAATGGGGCTCAAAGTACAGATCATATTGATGGGGGAATTAATAAGTACCATGTGTATTATTTTAATATATCCCTTTTTATTACAGTTTAGAAATCCTTCATTATAGAGGAGTCAATGTTGCAATGTACTGAACTCATCAAGATGTAGAAGGAATGTTGATTTCTGTTTGTGTTTGATAAGTCATCTATGGAAATGTAAATATTTAGAGGAACCTAAATTATGTACTGATTGTTAAGAGGGTATAGGTTTATACTGTTTGCATTTGAGTGAAGTATTTTTCCATAGTGCCACCAAAAAAGTATTTAAAGTTAAAATTTTAGAAATTAATTTTTAATGTATAATGTCTTTATAAAACAAGGCACAGTTAGAAACAAAGTTAAAAGGTGACTCAAAAGGATGTACCACTTTTAAGAGTGATCTTCATTGAGACTTCCTCTAAACACTGAAATCCCTGCTGAATTATCCTGATATTTCTCACTTGAACTTCTTAATTATGTTTACGAATTTACATACCATGACATGTAGACATTCAATTCACAAAATATTTTCCCTCTGAGTAAAGAATTTCAGGTTTTATTTAGGTGAGAGATAATGCATAATCACCCCTTGCAAAGCAGACTAGCTTAAACTGTGTGCTGGAGTTGTTTTTAACTACTTCTGGAAGCAAATGGCATGCTTTGATACTTAACATTTTTTCCCATTTGTATGTTGAAGACAGAAATTCCTTAGTTTAGTTTATTTTGTATTCCTTCTCTTGTCCTTATTGTATGTCTTTTTTACCCCCTTCATTATTTTAAAGACATCTTAGAGAGCTTCTGGTCCTTCAGTGAAATATTCCAGTCTTGGAAATTTGACCTTTTATGTGAACATTGTAGAAAATGAGTAGATTCATAGCTTTTAAGTCCAGAAGGGACCATTCGATCATCAAACCTGACCTGTATAACACAGGCAAAAGAATTTCCTCTCTGTTGAGTCCAATAATTTGTCTGTAAACCATCTAGTAACAGGGTGCTATATTTTAAGAGTAGTTTAAAACCATACAGGTCTCATTCTAATTTTTCACCAGTGGTTATGGTATATAATTCAAATAATATTTATAACAGAGAATATCCTAATATATATTGCTAGTACTTTTTTGGTTCAACCTTAATTTAGTTTATTAATCCATTGGTGAAACATATGTTGCTTTGCATTTCAGTGGTTACAAATCTGAGTCTTAAAATTCTCCGAATAAGAGACTGTGTGCCATTAGACCAAATAATTTCATCTCACTCACAGGCATCCACTTGCACCCACATGAATTACCAAATTTAAATTCGAGACTTACTTGTTACTTGTGAGCAGTGCACAGTTTCTGCCAGATTTGGCTTTCACAATCCTATACAGTATGGAAAAATGCAAGGGCACTATTAAATTGCCAGTTCACATCTATTTACATCACATTTAACAGCCTTTATCTGAGCTTTATTTAGCTCTGGCTCCTCAGCTGCTTACAAGTTGATGGGAAAACTTACATTATGCAAGAACTGAGAGGCATGCTGTGGAAACAGGCTCAGCATAAAAGACCATCAATGGGAACCATGTTCAAATTATACAATTTTGGTTTTTTTCAAAGTGTGAACACACACCAAGTGCTCTGCTGAGTTACTGTGCAAAATAGTTTCTCTGAGAACAGGAATACAAGGCTATCATAGAGGTTTTGAGCTAAATCAAACCCAACTCAAACCTCTTAACCGGTAAAAAATATTGTGAAGGAAGAGTGCAATTCCCATACACAACTACTGTTGAGTGGAAGACTCATTTCACTGAAATGAGTAACACTCTGATTCACCTCCTTGTAAATGCTACAGAGGATAGTATGTGGAATTATAGAGAGACATTAATTTTTAACACCTCACCACAGTCATAAAACAGATCAGTAGCAACAACTACATGGAATATAATGTAAGAGATGTAATAGATGCTATGAGAGAGACAGAACTCAGACTCCTCAAAGCTGACACGTAGTTAAATACCGCAAACACTGTTGTTACCTGAATGTGATACAAACTAGGGAAAGTGATCCCTGGACACATTTGCATCCTCAAGTCAGGAAACCACAATTTACTGTTTTGTCAGAGTTTACTAAAAGACTTGCTATTTGTCAAGAAACAGCATTTATGTATGTAATTAAACTTCTGAAGAGTGACTGGACATTGCCTGGAACCAGCATGTTAGGAATGTTCAAATGCACTGGAGTCAGTCTCCAAAGGAAGGGAAGTGTGAGTATATTAAACAGATCACTATTAAGAGCTAAGTTCCTGAGGGATTGGAGGGACCTCCACTTTTTTAATGGGAATCACCATCATGCATTGCCAAGTTAACTATCAGTAATGTTGACATATCAAATTGCTTTGGCTTGAGCAGGGAGGCAAGACAAGGACCAGGATCATAAAGACTCTGTTAATACAGCCTTTTGTAAGCAGGGTGTGCTGGTTTCAGCTTGGGTAGAGTAAAATTTCTTCACAGTGACTAGTACAGGGCTATGTTTTGGATTTGTGCTGAACACAGGGTTGATAATATAGAGATGTTTCTGTTAGTGTTGAGTAGAGCTCACATAGAGCCAAGGCCTTTTCTGCTTTTCATACTGTCACAATGGAGAGGAAGCTGGGGGTGAGAAGCTGGGAGGAGACACAGCTGGGACAGGTGATCCAAACTGACCAAAGGGATACTCCGTACCATGTGACATCATGCTCAGTATATAAGGTGGAGGGAAGAAGAAGGAAAGGGAGTTTTGAAGTGATGGCTTTTGTCTTCCCAAGTAACCATTACATGTGATGGGGCCCTGCTTTCCCAGACATGGCTGAATACCTGCCTACCCATGGGAAGCAATGAATTAATTCTTTGTTTTTCTTTGCTTTTGTGCACAGCTTTTGCTTTTCGTATCAACCTGTCTCTATCTCAACCCATGATTTTTCCAGCTTTTACCCTTCTGATTCCTTCCCTGATCCTGCTGGTGGGGGAGCAAGCCAGCAGCTGTGTGGGGCTTGACTACTGGCTGGTGTTAAACCTCAACAGAGGCAGAGAGGGGGCTGCTCATACATGCAATCAAAGGGGAAGCATGGGAGTGCAGTTAAATTCTCTCCAGCTTGGGTTCGTGCATCCTGCCTTTTGACATGTTGGGTTTTGCATGTGAGCTGGCTTGAAGCACAGCTTGGTTGCCCCTGCCATTTAGAACTAAATGTCATCTAGACATGTGTAGCAAATACCATCTAATCATGCACATTGAGGCCTTTGAAGCCCCTGGCAAAATATGTTAGAAGCCAAACTGAATCCAGCCATGAAAGAAGAACATTTTTGAAAACTGCATGATCAAAAGATCAGCTGAAAACCATTCCACAGCATCCCCCAACCACACAAACCTCTAGGAGATGAAAAAGCTATTAATCAGAGAAAAGAAACAGCAACTGGCAAAATCCTCTCACTACCATTCAGTGATTAGATCACAACTGGCAGAGAATTCTGCAATTTTCAGATTATAAACAAGGGAAAAAGAAAACAGAGTTATGGAACTCAGCAGGGTAATACTCAAAGTTATGAAAAAGTTATATAGTACTAGCCTACCTGTTCTGCATTTCTTTTTCTGTTCCTGAGGTGTTTTTTCAAATCATAATTAGAAGTAGAAAGAGTTAAGTGGGGAGAAGAATCTGCATGGACAGCAAGAAACTCGTTTTTAAGTGCCTTTTACATTTCCTTGAATTTTGTTAATCTTCCTGGTGCCAAATGTCTACCAAATATCCAAAGTAAGATAGTCTATAGGGCTTGAAGTTCATTTCTGAACCACAAAATGCCTAGAGATGCAAATAAGGAAAAATGCAGTGAAAGGCTACTGAAATAGAAGAGTAACCTTATGCATTATTTATATTTTAAATAACGGAACCGATAAGCAAGACACTGAAAAAAAACCAACTTTGGGAAAGTGTGTGTGTAGAGACAGCACGAAGTATTTCTTCTCAAAATATATACAGAAACAAAACAGAAGTTTTAATAATAGCTATGCTATTAATATTTAGTGAATAGTAAACATTAAATGCTTATGAAAAATGAACAGGAAATGAATGCAGAAAATACTTTCCAGGATATAAATATTTGTGACTTGTATCTGCTGCCTCTCACAGAGACACTGCTTCTCCAAGAGCTGTAAACTCCTTGACAGAGCTGAGAGCATCTGGGAGCCAGTCTGCGAGCCATGGCCTTATGCAGGGGCAACATGTAGCAGAACAGAGTCACTGGTGCTTTGCCTATGTGAGAAACAGCTCACCCTCCCTGTAGCATTTACAGGAACACAATGGGAACAAAAGCAGATGCCTCACATGGAGCAGGTAATTGAATCATAGAGCATCCTGAGTTGGAAGGAACCCATGGAGATCATGGAGTCCAACTCCTGACCCTGCACAGGACAGCCCTAAGAGTCACACCAGGTACCTGGACACTTCTTGAACTCTGTCATGCTTCGTGCTGTGACCACTGCCCTCTGGATGAAGAACATTTTTCTGATATCCAATCTAAACCTCCCCGGACACAACTTCAGGCCATTGCCTCAGGTGCTGTCAATGGTCACCAGAATGAAGAGATCAGTGTCTGCCCCTCTGCTTCTCTTCATGAAGAAGCTGTAGACTGCAGTAAGGTATAAATTTGGCCTCTGAATTTTAGTATGTGGTTCCTTGTACCCAAGGAAAAGATAGGGACAATTCCTTTCCTGAGCAGAGGAATGTAAAATGACAATTACCAGACATTGTCAAGTAACTGAAGGTAGAGAATCTGAAACCTGGATTCTCATTACCATCCATCTTTAGTTCATGTGTAGGGAGTCAGGCTTTAATACATGGCATGCAGGAGTATGACCCCTTTTCACGCTTCTCTGTGAACTGTGAACATTCAAGAGAAAAGAGACAATTAAGAAATGTGACAAAGCTACATAAAACTTTAGAAGTTTTAATGCCTACAGGCACAAGGTCAAATGAGAAGATCAGGCAATGACAATCAGCAGAATGCAAAGGTGTAATTAACATAGAGAATTGATCATTTGAGATGGCACCAGAAACCACAGCTGTGATTATTCAAAAAAGTGTTAGACAAGCACTTTGAAGCAATGAAAACATTAGCAAAGTGTTACTGGAAATGACTGCAGTGGCCTACATGGCCTCCTTCTGTCTTGAAGCATTACTGTAAAGACTTCTAGTTCAATGCTTAAATAAAAAGGAAAAAACATTAGTAATGCTGTGTTGTTAAACTAACACGACAGACTAGAAAATATATACAAAGTTGCTGCCCTATTCATTAAAGGTTCCTGTATAACTGCTCCAGCAAATGGTTTGTACAACACATGCATAGAAATGTTGCAGTAAAGTCATAGAAACATAGAATCCTGGTATGGTTTGGGTAGAAAGGGATCTAAAATATCATCTAATTCCTCACCCTCAGCCCTCTCCTCCACAGGCAGGGACACCTTCCACTAGATGAGGTTTTTCAGGGATGGGCCATTCACAGCTTCTCTAGGCAACCTGCACCAGTGTCTCATTTCCCTCACTGTGAAGAGTTTCTTCTGTCCAAACTAAATCTTCTCTTTTAGTTTAGAACCATGACCCCTTGTCCTGTCACTATAATAATCTCTGTTGTTCTTTTAAACTCTCTTTAAGTATTGGAAGGTGCTCTAAGAGCTCCCTGGAGCCTTCTTTTCTACATCCTGAACATCCACAATTCTCTCAGCTTTTCTCTGTAGGAGAGGGGCTCCAGCCCCACCACCCCAGACATTTTTATGCTGATTACCCAAGATGTAGCTAAAATCAGTACATGCACTTAAAAGATACATTTTCTTCTCTTTACCAGCTGCCTGCAATGCCTGCTGATTCCATGAGTACTGAACTCAAAAAGTCACCTTCTTTTTAATTACAAAGACAAGAACAAAACCAAGCTTAGCAAAATATAAAAATAGAAATCTCTGCAGACAAGATACCATTACTCAATGTCTTGTTAGTATTTCATTTGTTTCAAAAGGAATTGCCAAGAACAAGTCACAATTAATTGTATAGCAGGTTATATTTACCTTTCACAAGCATGTCTGATGGAACTGCATTTTCAAAACCCTTTCTATAAGTAAATCTCAAAATACAGTCTTGTCTAAAAAGGGAAGTTAGTGTTCAGTAAAGTAGGATGTGATTTTCTGGAATAGAATTTATCCCACACTACCTGCCAATGTGAACAATCCAGCTCGAGAAGTAGGCAGTATGTCAGGTATTTCTGTATTAGCTTTACACAGAAAAACTGTACTGTGAAGACAAGGTCTCAGATACCTTCAACAAACTCCTTCTATTTTTTTTAAGTGAAGCCTTATTTTCTTTACTCTGAGGGTAGTGAGGCACTGGAACACATCCAGAAAAGTTTTGGATGCTTCATACCTGGAAATGTTGGATGGGCCAGGTTGGATGGGACTTTGAGCAACCCATTCAACCGAAGCCATTCTGTGATTCTGTGATTTATGACTTTCCAAATTGTGCCTGATGAAATCCAGGTATGCAACAGTTTTCACTGACTGTATCCCAAAATATCTAGGTCAAGTTTTGAAACTGAGGAAATTGAATAGGGTTTACATTGGATTTCTTTGTTCTAAAACATTTCAAAAAATCAACCAAACAAATAAAACCAAATAAAACCAAAAACCAACAAAAAAAACCCAAAACAAACCAACAAACAAAAACCAAACCAAAAACCCAAACAAACAAATAATCTAACAAATGTAGAAATAGATAACTTATAAGGTTACAAATAGGTAACAAATAGGGTTCGTTTTTCATTTAGTTGAAAGGAAGAAAATCTTCCATATAAAGCCTAAAGGCTTAAATATGTTAAAAGCATTTTTCCTGCATCTCTCACAAGGCTGTATTAGGGTCAAAATGATTCATTCACAGTTTGCAAGAATAAAAATGGATACGAAATGAAAACACCAAAATTAAATTCATACCCAAGTTGGTGAACTATTTATTTGCTTTATACATTCTGCTTTATTACCTTTTCCATAGCACATGACAGAAATATGAAATATAGGTTTTGTAACATAAGATGATACCTTTAGAAAAAAACTACAGAAATAAATGTATTACAACTTATTCTGGTGTATGCCACAGGAAAGTAAACCCAAACTGAACAAATAAGAAACTAAAATCTTGAGGGTAAAAGATTTTCAAGACATGAGGCAGTTGAGACCTCTGGTTTAAATCACCTGTGTTCAGGTAAAATGAGCACTCTGTCAACTTTACAAACTTGTTTCATCCCCTGTTCAGAGCAACTGGGAAATTTATCTTCTTACAAGTACTTTAGTGTGAGTACATTCAAATGGTTTGTTACAAATAAAGTTTGTATGTAAACCAACTTTGGCTCCATGCATTTGTTTTTAGTTGTTACTAACTCCACTGTACCTGGCTTTAACAGATGAAGAAATCTCACTTCTTTTTCTTCTTTGGCTTTGCAAATCATTATTCAGCTGACAGTGACCTAAGACTGAAAATTGACCTGTTCCTAAAATACAGCATGAGTAACTGGCCCATGCAGATGTAAGCAAAAGCATTTTAGCCTCTCTGTTTTCCTACAGAGAATCGTATTGTTTTGCTGACACTAAAATGTGAACTACAGTCAAGATGTACATAGTGTCTTACAACTCAAGAGCAACAATGTTGGTTGCTAAAAACAGTAGTAAATACTTCCTGTAGGATTTGTCACTGTGTAGGAAGCTTCCACCCAACATAGAATATTCTCCATGAATACTGGACTTACCAAATCAGGTGCACTTTAGTGGCAATGCAGTGTGAAACACAGAAGCTCATTCCTTTCTTCTTATTCACATGAACCCCATTCAAATGACATACACAGCATAGTTGATGTTCAAATTTGATCACCTACAGCATCAAACAGTTATTCTGTCATTCCTTACGCTGAAATTTGTCTTTGTACAACTTAACCCAAATCCAGCCGCTTGTAGTCCACATCCAGTTATGGGATTTCTACCAAGTCATGGCTCTGAGTTCATGCTGAAATTCCCAACACAGAACATTAGCTTCATGCTGGGTTGCCCTCTGGCTGTGGTTTGGAGGGAGCCAACTTGTTCTGTAGGATGGAAAACTTGAGCTTACGGGGCAACTATTCATACTCAAACTTTACCAGAAGCAGAATTAACAGTATTTCCCAATTTCTTTTTTCATTATACAAAATGTAACTGTCTTAAGAATGTTAATACTTTTTCAATGTTTAATTAGACTTGTATTCCCATAAAAACCAATCAAAATCAATACAGGGCAATTCTAGGGCAATTAAAAAGTCAAAAGCCACTTTTCTAAAAACACATCAAGTGTGCAAATATTTGGTGGCTAGTGAATATCCAGTTAAAAAAACTCCAACAGTTGAAACACATCTGAATGGGACAACAAACACTCTTCAAGCCTAAAAACAAAATTCCTATCCAGAATTAAGATGTTCAGCTACATGGGTGAATGAAAATTATTTACATTTAAGCCATTTAGAATTGTTCAGAGTTTGATTAGGAAATATATACTGAAGCATTTTTATTTTGGCACAGTAATTTGATGGTATATTATTAGCATTATTTTTTCCCAAAGCAGTTTTACCTTGAAGAAACACTATCTACTTTCTCAGACATTGACATTATCAGATGCTGTTATGTACTATATTTAATATTAAAGACTGTATTCCAACAATATCCAGCTGACACACAGAAAAAGAAAATAGGGGTCATTTGAAAAAGGACCACTTCCCAGTAGGAGTTCTTATAAATCTCTCATGAAATGAGATTTATACTGTCTTGCCTGATACTAATAAGACATAATGAGTAGAATTTCTGAAAGGGTTATTGTAGTCTATCTACCAAGTAGAAAACTGTATGTCCAAAGCACTAATTAGACCGTTATCATAACTTACACAAATTGTGAATCTAAGCTGAAGGAATCCACTGGGGCTAGTAGACTGCTCCTGGTCTCCTGTTCACATAAATTTAAACCTAATGACTATGTTAACAGAACTCATTTGCTGACACACTGGTCTACCCCACATGTGCAGTTTTAACTTCAGAAGGTAATTCCAAAAACAGGGATGAAATGGTAGGAAAGAAATTCTATTCATAGAAACTGGGATCTGTTAACTGGCTTTGTTCTTGCTGAATCAGTATGATATGCCTTTACACATGAAACATATTTGTCAACAAGGTTTTGCAAATAAAATTAATTTAAATGAGACTTCCTTTAGGAATTTTCTCTTTTTTGAGGTAATAGAATTACTGAAGAATATATCAATATCTCTTTCTTCATATATATTTACATATATATGTATACATGTTTATGTACATGCAAACAAACATATAGCTGTGCTTGTTGGATGGGTGTATGTATGCATACAGACACACAAACACAGAGAGAGACAGAAAAAGACAAAAGTGATAGTGTACAGACTTCAGATGACTTTTCTTGGAAAAGGAATGATGGGAAACCAAGTATATTCTATTTTAAAATAGAGACATTTCCCTTAGATTGATTTCCCTGAAGAAAACCACAGAGTTTTAAAATCAATTGAAGTTCCATTTTTATAACAAAGAAAACTAGAATTTACAAGTTCTTTTTGTACAGAGGCATATTTTAAAACTCTTTTTATCCATGGATTAGAGAAAAAAGAAATATTTTTGCACCACTTTCCCATTTCCCCACGAGCCCTTGCAAGTAGGATTTTGCTGTCATATGATGTTGCAATGGACTCAGTGATCTTGGAAACTTTGCACATGCTCTGATCCTTAGGGAGTTTCCCATTTGTTTCATCAAAACCTTGGCTGATCAGTCCTTGTTTTTCATAGCACCTTCATCATCTCTGAGCTGCATTTCCCCAGTCTCACATTTAAAAGTTTTTGCCTGTCACACCATGAAGTCTCCAAAAATTTCTGTCTTTGCCATCAGGTGATTCCATCTCACCTAATCTGGAAAGAGAAAAATGTATGGTCAAGAAAATATAACACACATCTGTCATAAAGACTAAAATGTATTAAAGACAGGTTTGGAGGGTAGAGTTTCGGGAAGAGAGGAAAGGGCTTAAGTCAAGAATATTCAGAAGCACAACCAATCAAGTTCTGAAATAAATCATTGTATCCACCCAAAAGAAGATATTCTTACTTACACATTAACAAATGCAAATCTTCTTCTAGACAGTTTTTTCAAATATGGTTAAATGGAGTTTTTTCCAGGCACCAAGTTTAGCTTAAATTAGATAATGTGGTGAATAGACTTCACAATAAGCCTTCTGTAGTCAGAGATCTCTCTGTATTGATCCTTTATTCCTCATGAGGAACTGTTACTGCTCTTATATATAATTTCAGAGTTTGCTTCAGCAGAATATGGACTACAGATTAGTTCAAGGGTCATGTACCTTATGGATTTTACCATTCCTGTATTTTTAAGCAATCAGAAGGACCATACTGCAAGATTTTGACTGAGTGATGCTGGAACATTTGTAAGGAAATAATAACTATGAACTTGCTTTCATGAAAGTTGGCTTATTATACTTTTTAAAAACCCACTTTTTTTTTTTTTCCTGTAACACAAACACTGTGTATATACTTCCTAGAAAAGTTGTGGATGCCCCATGGCTGGAAGTGTTCAAAGCCAAGTTTGATTGGGCTTTGAGTAACCTGGTCTAATGGAAGGTTGGTCCGGCAGGGGATTTGTAACCAGATGATCTTTGGAGTCCCTTCCAGCCCAACCCATTCTATGTTTCTATGATACTACCATCAAAATGCTACAAAACTTAGCAGCTGATGACCCTTTTCTTCCGAGCCAAAATAATTGGGAGTCAGTTGGAAGAAGAAAACCTGTAATTGATTATGCTGGTGCTCTGACCAAGCACTAATGATCCCAGTTTCTCTTCCCTGTGTCAAACTCCATTCTGATATTTTATGGGGGGAAAAAACCCCAGAAACCAAACAACGAAACCAACCACAACTCAAAAACATTTATTCCCCACAAATCAAAAAAGAAACACAGGGCAAGTGGGAGTAATGATTTAAAAATCACAATGACCATATTAAAACTCAGAAGCTGCTGCAAATGCATTGCTAGAATTTTTCTCTTGTCTCAAGATTTGTTATTAGATACAGTCATAACCTTATCAGCTGAAGGATTGTTGTTTGGAATAACACCATGTTAATAAAGAGTAATGATGGGGAGCTGGCTAACCTCCAACATTTCAACTTTATTTTCATGGAAAAAAAATTCCAAATATTAGTTGCTTATCAGAATATGTAAGCTTCTTGAATCTGTGAGTGATGGTTGGAAATCTAGTTCTTTCAATACTTAAATTATATAAAATACTTAAATACTATAAAACAGTATTGATTTTGTCTTTAGGTTAGGCATGGGAGTAAGGCTTGAAAAGTGTAGATTTAGTGTTTGACACAGAAAGTCAGTCTAGGTCTCAAGTCACAGACACGTGGAAAGTCAGGGTGCCATGAGTTGCCCAATATAGCTGATCTGCAACAACGTTTATCTCCAATCTCTTAGCCTGTGACAAGTGTGAAGTGATTTACATTTCTTTGGTCCTTAACAAAATATGTGATGAAAGAGGATGAGGATTATTTGAATTACTTCACATTTGCCCCAAACCAAGAGAATACAAAAGGACAGTGGAAACAAGTTAGTTGCTCTTCAGTAGCTTGTTATCTCTGTGGGAACTTGTGCATGTGTCTAAGCCCATAACTGCACCTCTTGAAAAGAGATAACACTGCTTCTTCCTCTTCACTTTTTATCTTATGATGATTGCAAATTCATCAGGCGTAAGGGAGTATCATAATAAGCGTCTTTTTTTTGTTGAAACTATTTCTATGTTAATAAAAGGAATTCAATAAATAATACCTACTTTTCTTGGCTCACTCACACAGATAAAAATACAGGGCTTTTGCCAAGGAAAGATGTTTCCATTAACAAATATTATCATGTGATAAATGACATAATGAACTTGGGATATACCATCTGCAACACTTGAATCTCCCAGCTTGGCCACACAACATTATAAAATGTTGTTTAAATCTCTAACTTCTTCACAGTCACCCTGAAGAGAAATTAAAACACGAAAATGGAAAATTTCTTCCTAAAATTATCTAGCAACTTAAGGGTAGAGTAGGAGGTAGGTAAAATTTTCAGCCCAGTTTGCTGCATAACAGACGGTTCTCCCTTGTTATATGCTGGTCATGTGTAAACAAAATGTTTGAGAAAGGAATGTATTTGTTCTCTGAATACTTTTAAAAACATTACAATTTTACCTTTTACAATAGCAAACTAAAGTTTCACAACTTGCTTATTCACTGCTGAAGTATGTCAAGAGCACATTGGAAGCATAAGTGTATTTTCTTTACAGTGTATGTAAGCGCATTTGAAGGTTGGACCAAATGACCCACTGTGGTCCCTTCCAACCTTACCCATTCTGTGATTCTGTGGAAACAGTCTCTTTGTGGTATTTTTGTAAGTCCCACTGGGTAATAAACCATTCAGAATGGAACAAGTTTTCAGATTGAAGTCTGTCAAGGGAAAATGGCACCAGGACAACTCACATCTCAAGAGCAGAATCTTTCTGCAGAGGTCACTTATGCCAGTCCAAAATGTCAGAAGCAGTGAGACCAGACAGGATGCTTGCCCCATACTGTGTGGAAAAACACCTTCCTGGGCTTGGCATCAAAATCTCACAGCAGTAAATCTCAACTCATGTAAGGCCAGAGAGTCCTGGCTGCAGGATTAGTGTGTTTTGGGAAGTGAGGTAAAAGGAAACATGGATGTTGGAAACCTGTCAGAGCAATTTCAGAACCAAAGAAAGCAGAGGAGGGCTGGATGACCCGAGAACAAATTTGTTTCACAGCTACTTCAGGAACTGTACTTGCAAAGCATAAATATAGTTCACCTACTTTCGTATTCAAGGGTTGTGTATCACTTCTTGTTAATAAGAGCACCCAGTAATTTCCATCATGAAACCTTGCATTTAGTGCATTCCAGTTTTGACAGAGTCGGTAACTTAGAGTGAACTTCCATAAGTCTACCATGGATTGCACCTTCTCTCTAAAGGTTTCACTCATACCAAAATGTTCACATTAATGAAACAAGAAGAAAATCTGTAACAAGTGAGAGTAAGGCTGAGAATAACATTATGTGACTGTGTTAAATTCTTATCTTTGCTTTCTTTGGTAAGATCTTGCCTTAAGCATTCAAAATGGTAGGAAATAAATTGGAATATGACCTTTAGATTTGGTGCAGAAACAGCTGCAGGAACAAAGCCACCAAACCTACATACAGGGGAAATCTGACTGAAACAGAAAGAGGCAAGGAGCTCTCTGGCCAGAATTAAAATTGGGAAGAGATAAAGCGGAATTAAAAGGTTCTGAAAGGTGCTAGTTGAACCTTAAAAGAGATGAGAAGGTTTCAGAGGGAACAAGAAACATAGTTTGAACCCTGTATTTGGCTTCACAATTTTTTTCAGTGAAACTCAGGGGCAAATGTATTCATTTATCTCACCCACATGAAGAATCACAGCCTGTGATTGCAGACAGTTAACAAGTCTTTACCTATGCTGGTCCACATGTTTGAACAAGGAATCTACGGTTCAAACTTGTAGTGAATAGAGTGGTAATATAATAGAGTTGTTATTTTAATCAGTCTAATTTTTTAAATGTTGGTACTAGACATCCAGAAACCTCTGTAAATCATGAACTCTCAAAATTATGAAATAGGACACATTCTTTTTCACTTGAAATATGATGCAGTCTTTAAATACACGGCTAATTTTTATTCTGACAAAGGGTATATCACCACAAGATGATTATTTATCTTTACACAAGTAAGCTTAACCTTCATAATTCCTTCATTGTCAGATACTGTTTTAATAATCTTATTGTAACATAGGCATATATTCAGTAAACATATTATGCTGAAATGACCTTTGTCTTAATCTCTCAAGAATTTGTTTCCATTTACTGGTTCTCGGTGGTTGACACTGTTTGGTGGAAGGTCTGGAAAGCCATAGTAAGAAAGGAGGGGCTGTTTGATGTCCCCACAAGTGCAAAGCAGTTGCTGTGTTGTTTCACACAGGGTTTCAAAGAGCAACGTGTCCTGTCTGCTGCCTTTAAGTCTGGTGGTGAACTATCCTGTCCTTTTTCTACACAGCAGAGTGTAGGGAAAACAAGTTATCTTTTTACTTTTCCCGGAACCCCACGCTAAACATGATATAAAGAAATCAGTAAATTTTTGAGGGTGAGATAAGTCTCATTGAACTGTCATCATCCTTGACCAGGGTCCCCCAGCACCGAGAGGTGAGGAAGAAGGTACTATCAGACTAAAATGGGTTGTTACTTCACTCATCTTAGACTCCTGTTTCAGAAGTGGAAGAATCAGCCTTGGAATGGCTCAATGACAGACCCCAGTAAATGGCCAACCTTAGAGCAGATGAGTCCCACGTTTCAGTTTTACAGATACATGGATAACTAATCGCACTATAGCATGGACCCCAACTGGTTTTTCTTTCAAACCCTGCATAATTTTGGCTTTTCATTTTGTTTTCACAACTTTTGCTGGAACTATTCAACTAACAGCATTTTTAATTTATTCTGTGTTTCTACACACCTCTCTGCAGCTCTCTAATGAAGTCTGGGCAAGCCTGTCTCTTTCAACAGTTTGGCCAACAAAGGTAATTAGGAATGTTGTTCTTGACAGCTCTCCAGGGGAAATATTAAGGAAAATAGGCAGGAATAGAACAGCAAATATTTTTTCTAGCTGATGAAATTTCAAAAAGACACCTGCACAATAATTAGTCTTTTTCCAAATTTCTGATCACTGGATTCAAGTATTTTGACAGTGTTCAGTTTCAATTGGAGAAAAGGGCATTTCTGCACCACTCAGATAAAAATTGATCTTGGTCTTCTCAGAAGCAGGAATTTTAAGCTCAGAAGCTTCATTTCAAAGCTGTCAACGTACAGTAGTATATTGGAAAATCATGTAGATTTAAATTTTATCTGCTTAATCAACCTCTCCAAGTTTTTTTCTTGCTTAGCTATTAACTTTTTCTTTGCTACTGTGTACATATTTTATTACATATATTTTAATTTCTCCATTTAATTCATTTTCTTTTCTATGTTTACATGATCTTGTAAATTATCTGCAATTTTCCAAGCCCTTTCCATTAACAGTTGCTTTACAATCTTTGTTTCACACACTTCTTTGCTTCAGGAATTCCTTCACTTCTCATATTATCACAAATAATTCTGATTCCCCTTTTTCTCTGAGGACATTCTTATTCTCTTTCTGTTCTTAACTATCTATTCAGAAATCATTTATTCATATGCTCAGCTCATATTTTAGACATTTTATAGGTGCTATTATTTTTTTAGCTTCTCCTCTGCCTCTGTTGCAGGTCTTTATTAGGACACACTACAGCCTTTACACCAATATAGAATCCCCTTAAGTAGGAAAATTCTCATTTTAGCAACCCTTGCCAGATTTTGTCACTTTGGCCTCTTTAATGGAAGAAAAAAGGGTCACGATTACAAATGAGAACCACTGTGTCTTCTTCTTCATTAAGGAAAAAGTGAATTTGTGTAATGAAGTTTCTACATGTTCTCTAGAAAGCAACTGGCTTCTAGTGTTTTCTGTTTCTCAGGCTTATGAGGTGCTACTTGGTTTATAATTCATGTTCTAGCACAAGGTGCACTGAAACCACACATTTTTTAAATGAAACATTATTGCATTAAATACAGTAATACTTAGGCTGAATGCTACATAATGAAAAATAATTTATCAAAGCACAAATTCTCCATAAAATATTTAAAATAGCTCATAGTGATCCCCAATTTCTGTACACTACTGTGAAATGGAAATGTTAATGCTGTAATGCATGTCAAAATAACCTATGTTGGGAAGTCTACTGTTTAATAACTGTGTTGTGGATACTGAAATACAAAGAGAAATCTAATGAGATGGTGTTAGGGGATTGTATTGTACAGGCTGACAGCCCTACAATTGTACTTACACCACAAGACAGTGAACTTGTTTTCAAGAATAAATTATAATTTTCATTCTTACACAAAGTGAAATCAATCATTCTCCTGAGTATTTTAGTTATATCAGATTCATAACATTTTATAAAACTTCATTGTATGGGGTGACAGGAGGATATTTCTCTGTGGCAAGTTAACTTATTGTTGCAGGGTGTATGGGTTGTGATTTGAAGATTTGGTTGCAGTTGAAAAGAAGACTCTTGGGTCAGTAAGTCTGCTCTGAGGCCCATTTACCTTGCTACTAAATTCTATCTTCTCCTGGACCAGAGGGAAAATTATTCAAAAACCAATTGAGACAATTATCCTGCAGTATTCAAATGAAATCAAACCCTAACTTTTTTTTTTTTTTTTTGCTAAAACTCAAGATTCAGAATTAGTATTATCCTTTAAAAAAAGCATGAACTAAGAATGTAATAAATTAACTCTGTGTTCAGTTTCTGATACTAAAGTTCTAGGGTATGGTCCAAATAAATCTCTCCCCCTGCCTCTCTCGACAGACATGAATCTCTTAGCAAAGGTATTTAGGATGAATGTCCCAAAATGATATAATTCCTTATCCCAAAGGTCAAAACCAGATGCTATCATGTAACAACTATACAGCAGAAAATCAGCAGGACATGAAACCTTCAGCTTCTAAGAACAGGCAAAATAGTTTCAAAAGTTGAAACATATTTCCTGAGTAACAGACTATCAGGAGTATGTTAACTTCACTCACTTTTCAATCTGGCATCCTAACAGACTATCAAGTAATATTCTTGGGCCCAGATATTATTTTTATGTCATTCAACACTGTCAGTCAAATTAATCTAAAAGACCTTGTAGTGGCAGATGATTAATCAGTTGGTAAAATGTCCATTACTCAAGAACAAAAGTTAGGATTTTCCCCTTAGAATATTGGGGTTGAGCAAAGGATAAATCACAGATTATGGAGCAAATTCTACATCCTCGTCATTTATCGTCTAAAGAAAAAAAAAATCTCCTTATCCTTAACATAAAGGTATTTCAGGATGACTATATATAAATAGAATTAAATAAACCTTACGATTCATAAGTGGAACAAAGGAATGAGAAGATTAGAATAGACAAGAGCAATGTACTTTTGGATATAAAGGCTACGGTCATGGTTAAAAGAGCTCATACAGCCCTACAAAGCAAGCCTTCAAAATGTCTGTGAAGGAATCTGCACTTGTATTTTGCTGTTGACCGGGAAGGGCAATTGTTACTCTGTAAATTCAATTAACTATGATGTGAGGAGAAAAATTCTTATAAAATGCATGTTAGGTTATGTGATTAAAAACTAATCACAGAAGCCCAGTAGCATTCAGAGAAATGATGAGAACTTTGTCCCTGGTGAGAAGTCCACTGAGAGCCAAGAACACTCATTCACGCTCAATGTTGCTGAACCTTGGAACATGGAATCACAACAGTCTCAACATCACTGAATTAATGGATTCAGTGGCCCCTGTTATCTTAAAAAAAAAGTATTCCTAAATACTTACAGTGTGAAATGGTGACCCATTAGCACATCCACAGCCAGAATAATGTGCCCCATTTTATTTTAACAAGCCTCACTCTCCCTCTCTATCCACATGATGTAACTAGAGGAATCCCTTGGAAATCCTCTCATCAATGATATCATACATCCTCTATGAGAACAAGATAATTTATCTTGCACAATTATCTTAAAAAAGATGTAAAGCTTTTATGTTAAATAGAAATTTTGGAGAGAGATCAAGAGTTACTGTTTCTACACTAACAAAAGTACATTGTATGGCTGATTATCCAAAAAAAGATTGTTGAAGGAGAAAGGGTGCCTTAAAATACAAAACATGAAGAAAAAAGATCATCTAAACATTTCTTACTTTTTTTTTTTATGCTATGTCATTGTGATGGTGTGCAAAATGTTGTCTATTCCTACCAGCCTGATACAAATGATCTGATGTGTTACTTTGCTCATGTTCTGGAGTTTTATGCCTTGGCTTCCTCAGAAAGTGTTCCTACATACACACTGAACAACTCTGATTTCTTATTTTTATCAAATTCCTGAGGCTTAAATCCGGGTTGCAAAGTTTCACCTGAAGAAGAAAACACATTTACTGTCTTATGACACTTTCAGCAGAGAAGTAGGAAAATCCCTAATCATAGACATTAGACAGCTCCATGATTTCCTACCAAATTAGGATTGATACAGTGCTAGATGGGTACAAAATATAGTGTCATTTCTTAAGTTTATGTTGAACTGTGTTCATCCTCATATTCAAAAATACAAACAAATGTCCAGTTATCCACAAAAGTTCCCTGAAACTTATGCTGGTTGACTGCCAGTCACTCAATAGATTAGGAAGTTCCAGAAGATGATAATTTATCATATCATCACATAGCCTGGAAAGGGATGAGTCCACCAATTTTTTCTGGTCATGGATTTCCCAAGACGGCATTCTTCAGTTCCTTAGACAACTTAAAATTTGTGAATTTCTTTACAGAGCTCCATGATACACTTAAATATTGTGGACCAGAATCTCCCTTCGTATACCTGTTAATCAGTAACCAACCAAAGAGTGTCATTGATGAAACGAGTCAACACTGTGTCAACCATATGCCCTAATCTCTTCATGTCTGAGAATAAGGATTTATATGGGATGATAACCTGATTTAATATATTCTTTCAGCCAGACTGAAGTTTATGGTGCTGAAGTTACCTGATATAGGAATGACCCCCAAATCTAAGGCCCTGGAAAGAGAAATGAGCATAAATTCTAGCGTGAATTTGGGATATCTTCTTGAACATTTTCAGATTCGATATCCTGAAAGTTACTAGAAAATTAATTGCAAAAACTTAACAATCCAATATTGAGGTGAAATTACAGGAAAGTCTCTTTGATATACAGTTTTTACTTTGTATGAGCAGAAAAATTTAATAAGATATCAAATAAATTATGAAATATCTGTTTGAGGCCAAGGTACAGTTGTGGTGAGAACCATCATTATGAAATTCCAGAATTTGGTGAAAGTAAAACCAATATGGGAATATATCATCTGCATTTTTAGAGTTTCAAGTTTTAACTCATAAAAAAATTGAAAGGCAAAAACCACTACTAATGATTAATTTCTTAATTAAAACCACACAATCTTAAAGAACCCATCAAAAGATTTTTGAAAATAACTTTTTAAAGGAATGAATTGTCCTTGATCAACAAGAAGCAGTGTATCATATTTAATGAGTGATATTGGAATTTATATAGTTTAAAAATATTTATTAACATCAAAATGGGGATGTGGGAAATAGGGGAAAGATAATCTTTAATTTAGTCCAGCAGCAAAGATCTGAACCAAAGCATATTTACCTACCACCAACATCTGAGATGTTTGGAACAAGTTAATGAAATATAACAAAATCCAGGTCTTATTTTCTCTTCTATGCTTTAGAGCTGGACCATCTTTTGACTTTGGGCCTAAGTTAGGTTAGTTGTCAAAAAAAAAAGAAACTTTCAACAAGCAGTGGAAAATTGTCAGAAAGGGGAAAACTGAGAAAGCAAACGGTAACCTATATGAAAACACACTACAGTAATTCTGCATTGGCAAAGAGTTATGTATAGTCTGTGTGTAAAGCCATTTTTTTACTCTTGTAGCAACAGCTCAAGATTGACTGAAAGCAGAAACTAATTGAGGAACAGATTCACAATAAAATGTACAAGGAAAATTCCATTCTTGGGATCTCAACCAATAGCAAAGCTTTATTTTCTTTCATATTCTGTTTTACTTTATGCAATATTCTTTACATTAACCTCTCTGTTCTCACTATGTTCAATAATAGCACTGAAAATGTTATTAAGTCTAATACTATATCAAAACATTTATAACATTGAATATAGCAAGCCAAATACTTTATTAAAACTTCTGAGACAATAACAGCTTAAGCTGTAAATCTGGAAAATAGCATAAGTGAAAGCATAAGAGTGATGACAGCCACACTTACTGCCTCCCCTGAAAGTGAAGGACTTAGAGTGAGGAAGTTTAGTCTAGTAACTGTGTGAGTTAAGCAAAACCTTAAGGGACTGTTTCACTCCCTTACATTGTTTGCTCCAGACAGCAAAACAAGAGAGCAGAGAATATTGAGTTCATATGACAGTTTTCTAGTTCCCAAATTAAGTGCTTCAGCTCAGATACTCAGGATCAAGAAAAATCCAGAAAACAGTAGGGGTAAATCTCACTGATTTCAAGAATAAACTGTTGTCAGCTTACAAAAACAAACAAACAAACAAACCAAACAAAAACCACAAAGCAAACAAAAAATAGGGGCCCTGAAATTGTTGGATATAAATATTTTTTTTGTTTTCTGCTTCTTTTAGATGTTTTACAGAAACTGTCTTCCAAATGTATCATGTTCAGGTTAAAAAAATTCATTTAATTCTCATTTTATGCCTTCGCCTGTTTTTGTTTCATGAAATTATGACATTTACAATAATTTCTTACCTCTTTCTTACAATCTAGAGAAGTGAGTAGTAACATTTAGAAAATAAGTTGAATAACAAAAGTGGTGACCAAAAGCACGCACCAATTTGTCAAAATATCTTGCCTTCTGTTAAATAATGTCTTCCATGAAACAATTATCAAATACAAAAATAGGTTGAGGCTCCAGCTGTAAATGTACTCATCGGAAATTCTGGCAATGACTTGAAACAATATAGTTTCAACCTAAAAATTTTATGGGCAGGAATGTGAAAGGACTGGAAAGTTAAATAAAATTGCACTTTTAGGAAACCTTTAATGGTCTGAAGTACTCAGTAGATTTTGGGTTCATATTAATAAAAGAAAATTGAGTCCATTTAATGAGTATGAGGGATGAGAAATGATTCTTCCTTAAAGGATGGAAAATGTGGGGAAGATTCAAGGCCTGAAGAAATAGGATTACCTTGCATGTTATGCTTCCTTCTTCATCTGTGTCAATGTGGACAGGACATGCTGTCAGACACAAACATGTATCTGTCTATTGAAATAACACAAACTCGTTGTGCCTGGATTCACAGCACTGAAAGAATGTTGTGGAGTTTTTATAACAAAGGATTTGTAGATTTTAAGGTTAGAAACAACAATTAAAAAAAACAAATACGAAAGTTTACTAAGGGATTTAATTATTTCATAGAGTGAAAAAAAAATGATGAATTTTGTTATTTGAAGAAATAGACAGCATTTAAATTTCCTATACTGGGGGTAAAAGTAACACTGGCTTACAAACACTGTTTGTTTTTTTATTACTTCTTACATATTTTTAAAGACTAATGACTATTATTGGAAGGAATTGACATGATCTTTCCATATTTATAGAGGCAAGCTCTCCCACTGCCTTTGGCACAGGCCATTTATGGAGAAAGGATGCTGGGTTGGCTCCACAACAGCTTGGTTTTATCTAAGCTATGATTTTCATTACTGTAGCTCATGTTTGTCATCTTCTAGGGAGTAGTTTGTTCGTAATCCTTTTCAATAGGATATATATAGGATATGTCTGTTCTGTGGTTTGGGTGTGTACTGAAACACATGTAAAACTACCTCTAATTGATTTTATCATGCACCTAGAATGTGCAATACTGTGCCTTTAGACCTGCAGCATTTGTTCCACTGTGAAATTCTTTTGACATTTTGTGCTGCTTCCCAGGTTGTGGCTATGGGGCAGCTGGTCTATAGCAGTCCCAATATTTTTACATGTCCTGCAATTACACATTTGACTGCAGGGTAGACGGGCTAAAAGGAAAGTGCTGAGAGCTGGCTCAACCTGATGGTTATATCGAGGGGTGTAAGGAAGACCTTGGCTAAAGCAGAAAGTGTTAATCATCTCTCCATCTGTAAAAGCCTGAAAGAAAAGGGGGCTGAGGTGGTTGCCTCAAAGATCTATAGCTGGATGGTTGTGGAGCCAACCAAGGATTGTTGGTAATAACAGCCAAGGTTTGTTTTTAATAACACGCTGTGAGAAAGAACATGGTGTTTGAGAAGGGGATCATATGGAAGTAGAGCAGCACTTTTTTGGGACAAACATCCTTCTTCTGGTTTCCGGAGATAAGAACAACACAGTCCAGCACAAGTGCATGGATGAGGTTGAGAAACATGCATGGGCTGTAGGGGAGGAATAAGACTGCCCAAGACCCATTTCCAGACAGGCCTAGACAAATGGATTCTGCATGATAACTAATTTGCATAGAAAGCAAGAAACTTATCTACAGGACAGGGAAAACTTATCTACAAAAAGGTACAGCCACAAAGCACGTGTGTGTGTGCACCACAAGACCCTGGACATCCCATCAGACGGATCCATACTGGAACCAGGACTGCTGACGTCTTTCTTTCTTCCTTTCTTTCTCTCTCCTCTTCCATTTATCCAAAACCCACTGCAGTGTGCTTATACTTGGAGATCAGAGACCAAATGTGTTTATTTACTACTAAAACTTTATAAGCTTTTGTGGACTCTATGACTTTCATCATTGCTTTTGATCACAAGCATCTACAAATCTTGGATGCTCCCTTCCCCCTAAGGGTGGGATGCCACGCCATCTGTGGGCACTTATTCTGGTGCAAAGACTTTGTTGAACTGCTGTTCACCATCACTGCAGCAAAGGTACAGGTGCAGACTGAAGGCTGATGATGAATCACTTCATGCTACCCGATAATCCATTTCCAGTTTAACAAAGCATAATGGTAAGCTGGCTTACTTTGAAACATCTGCTTAACGTTGTTATCCGTATAGTTCAGGCTTTGATTAAGTGCCTTGATGCCTTAAAGTCTAACTAGAGAATAAAAAGTAATGACAAAGTGTTAAAGTCAAAATGACCTCATTAATTTTTTTTTTCTAATTTATTGACAGATTAGAACTTCTCAAGACTTCATGATACAAAGTTATACAGTAGAAAGTCAAAGGTGTATTTTCCAGATCATGCATCATCCTTTCATTGATTTTCATTAGATTCTTAATGTTGGAACAGCCATTACCTACTATGTCAACATGCATTAAAAGCTACCATTAAATAGCTTTTTATTTATTTAACTTCAGCTTGAGAGGTTGAGAGGCCTGCTTTATTGAAGGCTTTCTTACTAAGAATGTTAAAGAAAAAATTAAAATGTTACACCTGCTTGAGGCATAAATATCTATTCAGGGTTTATACAGAGTTTAAACTTTTTTTTCCCCTTTGATTTGTTTATACAGGGTAACAGTGTTTTCAGTCAGTGTTGATCCACACACTGAAACTGTATTTTTCTCTTTGTTCCACAGTCCTGACTATAATAACCAAGATTTTTTTTTTATTTTTTTTTTTTTTTAGGATGACATTAAATACATCAAAAAACATAAAAGAACTCAAGACAATAGACCAAGTGGACACTAAGTGAAAACAGATTAGAATAGGTGGAATCTTACAGAGCAGAAGCACTGTCACTATGTTCTATTTATATTGTCCTTTCATCTGCAGTTAGCTGTGAATGATTTTGTTTAGAATATCTTCCTGAAGAACACTTATGAGAAGATAGGAAGATAAGCATCCTAGCTTTGCTTCCTTTCAGTGAAGTAAATAGCTGTAGGCTTAACTGACAAAAGATACACTAAACACAGACAGCTTCTATTTGTTTTTTTGGTTTTTTTCAACCTTCCATCTTCATAGTTCCTTTTTATTGTTTAGGAAATTAGGGTAGCATTTGTCAGAAAGAAAAATAGAGAAAAAGAATCTTGTGGGTGGATGAATTTATTATTTACTTGGTTTCCCTGCTGTTTTCAAGATATTCAGGTGTATTTCAACCTTTTAAAGCAACACACAAAGACAGTTACATAGAGGAGCTCAGTGGAATGGATCTTGAGAATTATTTAAATTCTTCAGTTTCAGTTTCCAAGATTTCAGGTTCCCAGTCTGAAACAAGTGAAATCTACTTGACATAATGATACAAATAAAACTATTTTTTAACTCATGTTAACTTGGCAAAACAAACAAGAGAGTGAATTGAATTCAGTCTTTACTTACAAGTCATCAAAAAAATCACTCTTTAATTTAGTTCATAGATTTAACAAAGAATAGTAGTGCATTGATTTATTTGGTACAATGGCATAAAAATCTTAATTTTGCAGCCAGGCTAAGAGATGACAAGGTAAATTCTTTTGGTCATTAAAAAATAATGGAAAATATTGATAATTTGTTAGTAACAAACTCATGACAGTGATTTGGGATATTTCAGCTATTTTATGTACATTATTAGCTGAAGTATTCTTTGAGGATTTCAGCACAGTAATATTAACATATGAATGCTACTACTTATTAGTTGTACAACAACAAATGAATTAGTTGAATAATTGTGTACCACACTGGGATTTGTAATGGGCTGCCCAGTCCAAATAATCCACCAAATAGTAATATCAGTGAAAGAAAAAAAAATATTAAAAATAGCTTAATTCTGTTTTAGAGATTCAAAAAATTCACTTGGCTATTCTTGTCAGAGACAACAAAGTGGTGAAAAGTGGGTCTCCTCCGAGGTGTGTGAGAACTCTCTTGGAAGTCAGGGGGACTGCACTGTTTGCTTTAAGTTACAGAGGTATTTAAGTGCTTAGCTGCTGTGCCTGCCATTGCACTGGACAGGGCTTGTATTCCTTAATTCCTCCATCAAGAAACTGCATTTCAGGGAGCACTTGTCCCCAGAGCTAGACTTAAAACCTGGCCTCTTTGGAGACACTGGCATGGGACAGCTATAACCCCCTGCAGGATCACGTGTTTCAGGATGAGACTGACTTTGGCGAATCATGAATGTACCAAAGGCTCAGTTCTCCTTTATTATACTGAATATGAACAAGTTATTTTGGAAAAAAACTATCCTCAGCCACATATACTTAATATTCCAATTTTGTTTGACTTCCAACATAGATTATTTTCATTCATAAGTTTTCTTAAAATTCAGCCAAAGGAAGTGGAACCACATATGAAGTCAAAGAAAACCCTATACTGAAGATACCTCGCTGAAATTTCAACAGACTCTTGAAGAAAGCTTTATTTGCTCATAAAAATATTTTCATCCGTCTGTTCCTAGCTAGCTATACAAGTTGTGCCTGCTGAAAATCTCCACTGAATCCTTTGTCTGTGTTTTTCACCCTCTGACTAAACTTTGGCATGACTAAGAGAAAAAAAACCAGTCATTTCTACTCGACAATCCTGGATAGAAACTGTGAAAGTCTATCAGCACAGGCATGTGCTTTGCACTGTATACATCTCGCCTACTCTGAAGCAGCTCCCTCATTCCTTCAGGATAATTCCTTTATGACTGAGTACTGAACAGAACACGTATAAACCAACTGGCAGATGTTCTTAATAAATCATTGAATCCCATTAAAAATTAGCCACCTGTGTATTTATCTGTTCTTTTCTAAGTATCAATAAATTATTTAGAATACCAAAATGTCTGTTTGAATTTATCAGTATATTCTTGTTCACAGGTATTTCTATTGCAGTTTCTCAGGAATCAAAATATAGGAGAACCCTTTAAATATAATTTTTAATTGATAGTAAGCAGCATATTTGCCGGATAAAGTAACTCAATTCCTGCCCCACCACCACCCCCAAAAAAAAACTAAAACAAAGGCCAAAACAAAACAACAACAACAATAAAACCCAACAAAACTTTAAAAGACACAAAGTATTCAAGTTTCATGAGTTTCAGTACTTGCTTTTTGCTTCAAAACAACTGAAGCCACCTGTCAGATATGCAAGTCTAAAGCATTCCTAATATAGTTCTTCTCTTTGGGGACAGACAACATGAAATTTACTGCATTCTAGACGTAATAAGTTATGTTTTCCTTTCAAAAGTGCTCCATTGACAATAACAACACAAAACCTCCTCTTTTTTATTTGTGCCTAGGTGCAGTGAGACAATTGTGTCAACAGATTCTGCTGTTGAGAATCTTTTTTGACAACTGAAATTCAGTAACATTTAAATCTATTGTCTGCTTTTGGTTTTGTCCTGATTTTTATCACCATGGCATAATTTAGCTAAGTGAAAGGTGTGTGGGTTTTTGGTCTCTGCCCAAGTTCAGTAAAGCTCCAGATAGAAACTATGAAATTAACAATTCCTGAATATGTGCATATGTGGAGATCAAACAAATGATCAGAGCCCCAGTATTTAGTTGAAATCTGGTATTAGGTGGTAGTTCTTAAAGTTCTTAAAATTTAAAGCAGTTCCATCTGCAACTAATCAGCTGCCTCAGGATTGTACATGTGAGACAGGGGATCAAATAATAGCTTAAAGATCACCTGGACCTCATAAAAGCCTGCTTTTATGGGTTGAGGGGGAGAGGTGAATAGTCAGGATGGCTCTGGTAAGGGGGTTTGGATTGACAGAAAGAGCATAATTGATACCTTGAGCTTCTGCTGAACTATTCTGTTCTGAACCAGTCATATTATGTGTCTGAGGGAAAAGCACTAAAATTTTGTACTTGGAAGTGTTTCACACGATTATGGTTTGATAGGGCAAATACAGTTAGGGATTTTTCCTTTCAGGAGCTTGATTTTTCTTATAAGCAGATTCCAAAATTGCTGCAAATAACTAGGTCAATATGTAACTAGGTTCTTGCTCTGATTCATCCTGTCTTTTTCACAGTAAAAGCTGCTTAGTGAAATTGGGTGATAAAAATACTATACATGGTAACATTTTCCCCTTTAATAAAGGATTTCAGCTTCACTATCAGAAGGTTCTCTTAACACTCAGTATAAGAAGAAAATCATATCTTCGTCAGGGATTTGATCTTTTTTTTTTTCCTTTTGGAAAAAGAAAGCTTTTTCATGGCTTTGAATTCTAAGCTGACACAGGTACCTGCCAAATAGTCAGAAGGGTAAATGCTAAACCACGGTATGCTTCTTTATAATTTCTGACTTTTCAACTTCTTAAACATGGAATTACCCAGAAATTCCCCACTGTAGTAGCCTCATGCACCAACTAATGAGACATGATGCCTACCCTCAGTACATAAGTGTTCAGGAAGGGGAATAGCCAAAAATTTTAGCTGAGATTTTGCTGTCATTATGTTACATGTCTTAATGCTCATGCCTGTCTTGAAAGCTCTGTTCCACTGCTAAGGTTAGGAGAGGATAATAATGTATCAACACAGGAAGGGAACTCAAGTTTAGAGTGGAAATAAAATGCACCTCTAAAAATCAGCTTACTCTTGATAGGTATTACTGAAAAAGGCGACACAAGAGTGTTGTAAAGAGTGAAATGGAGATGTTGAGGTTCGGATATAAAATAAACCAATTAAACCATGCTGTTTGATATCAGATGAAGTCACACATGATGACCTGGTCAGACCAACAGCATTAGTGAATAAAAGCAGAAACTTCATCAAAACCAGATGCTACATCAGGATTTAAGTATCATAAACATAATATATTTGGAAGTCAGCACCGTGAACAAGGTATTGTGAACTCATCCTCTATTTTGAATATAAGCACAATGCCTTGAAAGAAGCACACAACTTAAACCACAGTCTTCAAAAAAGATGAATAGGGCTATATAAATAGAGAAAAAAAGAGGAGAAGAATCCAGCTCTTGTTGCTATGTAACTAGTCTTTGGAGGAAGATCATGCACACACAGAAATCAATGTCAGTTCTGTTTTTTTTAGTTTTCCTCCTGTGTCATAACTCTCGTAGTTCCTGGCTGGGAAACAGATGATAAGAGAGCCAAATCTTAATAAACTCTGAGTGGGGTACTCCAGCTGAACAGAGCATATTTTGAGCAGAGAGATTCATTAATTGCTCATAGCAGGAATTGTAGACTTTTATTAATTGTATACTGAGGTTGGAGAGTGCATTAAGGTGCTTGGAATGTGTGGCATGGAGGCCAGGAGAGCTCCGGGAGACACTGTGGCTGAGAGGACACATTACTGGGGCATTACTTAATTCTACCTCTGCAACTAAGGACAAGGGGGGAGGGAAAGCACTGCCCTGGTACCAAGATTAGTATTGCCAGAGCAAGGCTTCATTATTCTAGATGATGCTGAGGCACAATTAAACAGTCCTGATCCAAAAGAGTTGCAGTCCAAGTGAAAAAGTACAAGAAATACATAGGCTCACAAAGAGGAAAATGTGGGGAATTGTGTTTTTGTTTAGAGTAGCAGACAGAAATCTCACCACAACCAGCACCTCTTTGCTTCCATCTCATGGAAGCTCTTAAATCTCCAACAAGTTAAAGGGAATTTAATTTTATTAAGATTAAAATCTGTGTAATGAAGAAATCTTCCCCAACAAGTTTACATCTAAGAAACAGTGAAAGTAAGTTAATCTTTCACTTATTTTCTTCATGCTTTCACTTGAGAGAGTCTAGGTTCAGGCCACAAGATGGTCAGAGGGCTGAAGCATGTGATATCTAAGTGGAAGCTCAGAAAACTGCCCTTCATGTAGAGAAAGAGAAAGCAGAGAGGACATCTTATTGCTACCTTGAGCTACTGTAGTTTAAAATTAGCCCTGCTGTGAGTGTTGGGGTTGATCAGATGACATCCAAAGGCCTTTTCCAACCTTTTATTACATGATTGTAGGAACAAGGTCTGTAAACTGTCAAAGTTGAGTATCCTTCAAAAAATATTTTCCCCAATGAACTTAACATAAAGCATCATGATACTGTGAAAATCAGAACAATTACAAACACTGCTATGACACATTTTGGAACTGAAGATGAAAATAGATGAGGGATCAAAAAGTTCTTAGTTAATTTGTGACAATACAGCTTAAAGGCAAGAAAAAGCCAGCTGTGTGGCTTCAAAAAGACACAAATATTAGTATAGTTTGTTCCCCAAAGGGAAACTCTTCCCCCTTCTTTCCAAATAAAATACACAGAACTGCTATTGCATAAGCATTTTATTCCATTTATTTGTCTTTCTAGCAGGTAACCTCAAAGCTTGTTTCTGCAATATATTCAGAAAATTTCTTAAACTCCTAAAAGATTAGGGCAGTACCCAAAGTATAAGCAAAGTGTTTTCTTTATTTTCCCAAATGCAAATTCCCAAGTTATTCCTCAAATATGTATTTTAATATGCATACACTTGTCTGGCTGGACATGACCGTAGTAATAGTGATATTTTCTCTTTTGCACTCACCAAGCCAAATAATTTCCAGTGGATGTCCTAGTGGGTATCTTTATGATATGCAGAATATCCACAAGGAGTTAAATTCTCCTCTTCTTCACAGTCTTTTGTCTGAGCATCTTTTTTAAAAGTCATATTTGCATAGGTAGGAGGAGGATATTAAACCTCTCTTTCTCTGCCTAGTTAGGCTGTAGATAGGCAAATGAAGCAATCCATCATCTCTATCCAACATGGTTATCATAATTTTGGGTAAATTTTTTTTATTTATTTAATATTTTTTCATATTTTATGATGAAAATTACATGTCTATATAGGTCTATTGTCTATAAACAGTCACAATGGTGACTAGATCATACATCTACAATAAAGAAATCTACATTTATTCACTGAATCCTACTATTTTTTTCTTGAAATTGCTATAAAAATGTATCTAGGTGGATTCACTGTATTTTGGCCATGATCCAGTTTGTGCAACGACATTCTTACTATTAGAACTTCCATGTCAGTACTACAAAGACACCTAAAGGCATGGCTTAGTCCTCAACTGTGTGCTATGCTGCTATTTTTAATCAGTATCTTCTGTATGTAAGGAAACACTATTTTTCCCCCCTTAAACCAAAAGAGCTTAAATTTGCTATATTTTTCTCAACTGTTCATTTAATTTCGTTTTCTGGCAGCTTTCATTTGGCAAAAAAGTCTATATGACTCTTAACATTTTCCCTCAACAGACATTCTTTGAAGCTGTTTTGTTAAATGTAGGTATGTTTACAAATAAATAGTTTTTCTCATAGTAGGATTTGTTCACCACATTAATACTTGGAACTCTGCTCTCTCAGATACATGTTTTAATGTGACTGATTTAATTTAGAAGATCTTCGAAAGAGTAAATGGATTTTAGAAAATATTGGTCTTACTAAGTTAATATACTTTGGAAGAGATCATTTTTAATTAGTTAACAAGGTCTTTCTTATTTTTTTAAGTAAAAGCCTATTTCAGCAATTTAAATGCTAACACAGATATCAAGGGAAATCTGCTTACATATGGAGCTGCAACTCCTGTAAGGTAGCAGAGATCTTATGAGGGAAAACACTTTTAGAAAGTGTCTGAAGCAATTTAAATATGATCCACCAATGACTTCTCAGTGGATTAGCCCCTAACCTTTAACTTTTCTGACATTAGTCACATCTCATCTTGACATCTATAATGGAATATTCTCCTATTCAATTGCTTTAAAAATGTCCGCTTTGACTTCCAATTGACCTCTGACAAGAGTTTAGCTCTTTAAAAGGGTTTAACAGTTGTGGTTTCATTCTTCTTTCTGTAAGAGGCTAATGATAGTGGAAATTATTTCTGTAAAGTAGAAAAAAATACCGCAAAAAGTATTTCCTGATATTAAAAAATAATGAAATAAATGATTCTGGGCTTGCTTCCTTCTATTAAATCTGTAGAAGTCTTTTATTCCAAGCAACCACAAAATAATTCTTAGGTGTTCCTCTGATCTACAGGGGGGAAAAAAAATAAAACAAACATTATTACAGGGAAAACCCCAGCAAATTAAAAAAGAGGAATACATTTGTATTGAGAACCATACTGGTAATGAGATATGTGTTATTTCTTGCAAAAAAAGTATCTGAAATGGTATTTCAAAACACACTTCTGAAATCTTAGTAAGTAAAGTATTTAGAATGACACCTTAAGTATCTTAAAGACACATCTGCTAAATGTGTCTTTTTTTTATTAAAGAAAATTTCTTTTTTCATTAAAGAAAAAGACATAAAGATTTTTCATAACATTTCCACAAAGCCTTTAAATGAGATTCTGGATTTAGAAGTCAAAAAAGGATCAGCACCTTATTCTAAAGCTGTTGACTTGTACTGATGAGAAAGGCTCTAAAAAATTTACCCTAATTTGTCCCTTAAGACAACAATATTTCTCCCTTTCATGTAACGGAAAATATTAATTAACTATAATGGCTTATGTAGAGGATATATATTGCCATCCCATTAGCCTTTGCTCCCTCACAGCTGGTAGGATTCGTGTCAGTTCAGCTACATTAAAATACTAGGGCACTACAAAACTGCAGACAGAGATGCTTTATTAAGAAATCAAATACAAATAAAAATCCACATACATAATATAGTTGGAGGAGATTGAGCTCATTCTCATTGATTATCAAGTCCAATGAATGATTTGAAAGTCGAATGGCATAGGTATGTGTCATCAGGATGAAAATTCATCTGCAAAACCTTTTTTTTTTATGATGAGGACACAGGATTTTTTAAATTATTAAAAGTGGTGATTTATTTAAGCCAAAGATTATTTTATATAGCTTTGTTTTTGGGTGTCAAATATGATGCCACCTGTTGGGCTAGAAGTCCAACATTTGGAAAATTGTAGGACAGAAAATCCAGGAAATTCTAAAACTTGCCCTGTATTACATTGGATGAATTCCTTAAACATATAGTGCCAGCTACCAGCACTGATTATGTACAGACACTGCATTCCTTGGGTCTCCACTTGACAGGAGTTTTGAAACAGTGGTCTAATTAATAATGTCTTAATATCTTAATTTTAAATTAGAAAATGCTACTTAGAAGCCGTCTATTATTATCCTCTTTTGGCAAGGAAATCCTAACCAGGAACATTCCTAATCCATCGCCCCAGCAGAGCTCCTCCTTCTCGTGGTGTACAGATACTCATAGTGACTGGCAGGATGCTAAAACTTGATCAGCTCTTCATATGGTCATATATGGCAATAGATTCTGATCTTCTCCATACTTTTATTGTATTTCAGCAATCCTATGTAATCGAGGATACCACAGGGAAATGGTGCCAACTAGCCCGGGCTATAAAACAAATAATGAGAAAGAATGTGCCACCCCCCACTTTTGAATATGAAAGTATTTTCTGGTTTGAATCTTTCAGTCAGAAGTGAAGTGGTATAATCAAGATCAACTATTTTTGTTCACTGCAAGAACAGGAGAAAACATTTCTACCTACAGTTTTGGAAATATATTCCAAACATCTATGACTGGAAACTAAAAGAGGAATGCTGTTTCTCAACAACTGCAAAACCATGAAGACAACAAACAGATACTTACTTTCCAGCCTGCATTTTATTAGAAAGGTTATATATTATATTACTGCAACACAGTGTTTAGCTAACTGAATACATCCAGTACTTTGAAGGGTCAGAAACTTTTCAGCATAAGCTGAGAAGAAACTTATTGTGTCTGACAATTCTTTTATTTCATCAAAGCATAAAAATTGATTTCAATAATATGCTACAATGTTTAGTTAATAAGATAGAGAAACCATGAAGACGTTAGGAAATGATTGACAGAAAGCAAAGGACAAGACCAACAAATACAGAAGAAAAAGGATCTTTTGGGAAATTCAGATGCTGGCCTCTACATTCTAACTTTATTATAGATAGTTGTTCTGGTGTAAGTAAAAATGAAACAAAAAAAAAAAAAAGAAAGAAAAGATGGAGAATCGAAGAAAAAGTCACTTTTTACAACTAAGTTCATAGGCTGAATGCTGTGTGCATCAACAACACAGATCAAAATACATGTAGTAAACTTTTAATTAAATGACTAGGACTAGGACTTTTGTCTTTTAAATGCAGTAGCCACCTTAATTTTAAGACGGCCAAGTCACCAGTGTAATTTAGGAACCTCTGTCCCATGGCCACCTAAATGTGAGGAACTCAAGGGTAGTTGCCTCAGGTTACTCTACTAAGCTAGTTTTCAGTATGTAAGATCAGTGATCAACCTTCTATGGGAAAAAACATTATCCCTCTAAATGATTCCAACTCTAGAGCTCCTCTAGGGCTTCTCACAGAGAAGAAAATGTATGAAACTTTTCTGCTTGTATATTGCTAATGTGTCTCACTATCCATTTTCCTTCACATAGTTGTGTATGTTAGGGACTGGGCAGGATGAAGAGTACTAACTTCAGCTGGTTCTTCTTTCTGAGGAATCTGTATGGATGAAAACTTCATTATCCAGTCTATACACCACTAAATCAAACTAATCCTATATTTTGATCCCTGGAAGCCACTTTCTTAGGGAGAGATGATTTCCCTCCCTTGCCACATGTCTACTTGGCAAAGATGGCTCTATGTTGATGTTACTGTTAAACTCCTAACATTTAGGAATTTTGACCTCTTATTTATGTGTAGGACAATTTCTTTGTATGAGGATCTTGACTCTATATTCTAGAAACTGCACTTATTTCCACTTATTTGCACTTATTAGGCATTTGTCTTGCTAATCATCTACTTCAACATGCCTTACATGATCTGAAGGGAATAAGTTTGGGTTTTTCTCTAATCGTATGAAAGACTGACAATTCTGTTGCCATTTTTGAGCTGCTGTTATCTCCCCAGGAAACAAGGTGTGTGTATTTGCATTGGCTGCCTCCTTATCCATCTGTTTATTTGTCTCCCCATGTCCTCTTCCTAATCACCTTTGAACATTTCACACAAATTTGAAAGGAGAAAGTCTAAAAAAAAATTCAGTTCCTGCAAGTTTTGTGAAAACAGTCATCTACCTATCGGAAAGAGATTAGAATTGGCAGCCCCGTTGTGGGAAAGAGATCATATTCAGACAGATAAGACTCTTAGATCAGACAGACAGAACTATATATTGCACTCAGACAGATGGCTGGCCTGTCAGCATGGAAATAAAGAGTGTATGTACTTCAGGATTATCAGCAGCACATGTTAAATATGTCCCAATTGTTGCCTATGTCTTGCCATATTTACTGCTACAGGATGGTTTGGGTCATAAAGAACACAAATCCATAAGAGATCAGCCTTTGTTAGCTTCACAGAACATCCACAAATTCGAAATACCTTTTGTTTTTTCCTTCCATGTTTCCATCAAGGACTTACAATATCAAACCCGAGTAAGGTTTTGTTGTTTTTCTTTTCTTAAACCAAACAACCTTATAAAAAATGTTCAAGACATAAAAGCATCTGGAATCCTATTATGTCTTCTCCTTTATTTGAATTCAGGCCAAACAAAAAGGGGAAACTTATTTCCAGAAGTGTATCAGCTAAGAATGCCAGTCATAGTGCCTTCAGGATAAAGTAGATACAGAAGTCATACTGATGAAGAAGCTATTTATAACACATGAATTGTATATCCAAAGTGTGATGACTCAATAACTCAGCAATATATTTGCTGAGTTTGTACTTCCTAAACTATTGCAACTTCAAGACAGCAAAATCTTTCTTAAAGGACCTTGAAATCACATTTTTGCTTTACCTAATGTGAAGAGTAATGGTTTTCAAGAACATTGCACATCTGTTGAGATAATCAAATTTGAGATTCAGCTTATTTATACAGCTCACTGTAAGTTGGTGTAACTGCAACACTTAGAAGCCGTTGTATGACAAGTGAAGATATGGAAGTTAAATTCCTCATTTGAGGGAATTGAGGTGGAACAGAAAAGGTCTGTTTGCCACCATCTCACCTCTCAAACCTGGAGCTCACTTAGACCTGCTCAGCCACCTCTTCTTAGTCTTTCCTTTAGGTGTTTCTCTTTCACTGGAAAAGAAGGATTACAGATCTGTCTACGGTGACTTGGTGAAGCAAAGAAGGATGAAAATGTGTCTTCGGGAGGACATTGGGAATTCCTTATGTGCAGTACAGAGTGGAATAGACAACTTCATGCAGCACAGGCTCTGCCTGACACTGGGACCAGGTCTTATGTTTTTAGGGATGCTGCCCACATCTGCAATGGTAGAATGGTAAAAAGGGGATTGACAGAGAGTAGTTCGTACATGATTTAATGACCAGTTAGAGTATGTGGTGCATAATAATTGGCTATATTAAATTAAATGCTCATTAAACAGGACTTTATGAAAACTTTTGATAGAAATACTAATGATTTATAAACTGTTTAAACCGCTTTGCTTAAGTTTACTATCATTAGAATTGACCCCCTGTGGCTACAAAACAGAGAAAAAATTAAAATGCAAGACACTCCTTTTGTTTTCAGCTCTGCCACAGATTTCCTGAGTCTACATAAATTGCCTTTCCTATGTGCCATAGCATTCACCTCTAAACTTCAAGGTTTGTTTTAAGGATACATTCATTATAATTTGTAGGGTGCCAGAGATGGCTAACTGATCTCGAGGGAATTAATTATACCTACTAAAAGCAAAATAGAGTCAGGAAAGTAACTAGCTGACAAATATTAAAAGTGTTAGTTCATTATTTATACTGTATAGAGTTTATACTAGACTAATTATTGAACTTCCTTTCTTTTCCTACTGCTTGTTATAGAAATCACACAACTGCACTCCTTTCAGTTTCCTTCCAGAATAAACCTAAAGTGTAGAGGTACAAAATCTGGGCCCACAAGTAAATAATTCACAAAGGTTAGCTTATTAAGAAACATTTAAAATGGAGTTTCATTTAGGCTTTGGCTTCCTCATGAATGATGAAAAGGTGTTATGCAATGGGAAATTTTGTTGTGAAACCTGTGTGGTCCACCCCAAGATAAAAACCTACTTACTGCTGCTACAAAGACCAGTGTGAGGCATGGGGTAAGAAATACATCATTTGAATTCCTCTCAGCACTAACAAGCCAAGTCTCCAATCTAATGCACATAAGTGGCATAGTGAAAATTCATAGAAAATTGAGGAATGAAAACTCCTGGCTATTATTAGGTCAATTTTCAAAAGGTCGTGTTTCTACAGCTCAAAGTTCATATTTAAATGTGGGAGTTCTGTGCTAGGTCTAGTGCAGATAATGTGCTGTTTCTATGGAGGGGAATCAGTAATTCAGCATGCAGCTGGGGGATGGAGAGGGAAGGGGAATTAGAGAAATCTTTGTTGCCTAACTTGTGTACAGAGGGCCCTCTGGCTGCAAGGTGTATGTCACCAACACGGAGAGGAGCTTGTGGTAGGCTGAATAAAATAAAGAAGCCATGGATTTCGATAACCACAAAGACATAATACAAACCAAAAATCAGTGATAAAATCGGAAACAATAGCTCTTTTCATGTATCTTCATGTAATGCTAAATTACTGGAAAGATCTAGGACTGGAAAAAGAGAAATGTAGTTGTGAAGTTTTCATGAAATAACATCATTGTTGTTCCAGGTTTCATTCTGATAATTTATTTCCATGAATACCAAAACTCTTTTAAAGTAAAAACCTACTAAGAACAGGAAATAACTTTTCCTGGTGGAATGAAAGACTTCTCTGCTGAAAAAACATCCACATTGCAGTGAATCTCTTAATCTGATAACTATTTTTTAATCACTTGTCAGGTATTGTTATCTCACTTCTTAAACTTTTTAGCTGTTCGCACTGGAATAACAAAGTTGGCCTCACAGACCAAGACCAAAGGAATATCAACCAGGTCTTGACAACGAATTTTGGACAAATTAAAATAAGGACTAATGAAAGTCAAAGGTGTGACTAAAATGGGAATGCATCACTCTGACCTCTGACTTGTTCATTTAACTCAGAACTTCAAAGGAGAGAATAACATAGAAGAATACAGCACAGAAGGCATAAAATACCAAAAGAGGTAAAAAGCTATGAAATATTAAACAGATTTTTTTGCCTAAAACAACCTCTCCATTACATTTAAAATTTATTCCTGTATTTTCAAGATCTTGCTATGGTTTCAGGTGAAATTATTGTTTTTGCAAACTTACCACAGTGGGGCAATCAATTTTCTCTTTTTTCATGTTGAGTTTTTAAAAGATATTTTAATCTTTACTTGACTGAACCCTTGTCCAATATCTAAAATTTCCTGGAAAATATTTGTTAAAAGTTTTGATTAATATTATTTAAGTGCATCATTTCAAAGAAGTTTTGTCAAGTTCTTTTCTAGTATTTGAGAAACTTGTATATAAAATGTAAGTATATAATAGATGTATTATGTCTGATCAAAAGTCTATTTAGCCCAAGAAATTTTGTCCAATAAAGTCTAAATGTGAATGGCTAATAAAAACATAATGAGAGAGAAAAAATAAAATTATACAACACCATAACCCATGATTCTGGGTCTTTCTGAGTTTAAAATTTTGTCCCTGATGGCTTTCAATTTCAGGAACTTCCTCAGCCTTGCTCTGTATTCAGTCAGAATTTACCACCAACAAGCCGTGGCAAGAAGTTCCATATCCTAGATCCTTCATAGTTTTATTGAAGTGGCAACACATGTGTTTATTTGTTTGTTCCTTTTTTTCCCAGAAGGTTTTATATTCCCTAGTTTTCTTAGTTGAAGAGAAAATGAACAACAGTCAGTATGTCAGCACATTTTGTCACCACATTTTAAAGGTGAAAATGAGTACTTTTTCTTTCTTACAGTGACCAATTAGGCCTGTGGNTCACCACATTTTAAAGGTGAAAATTACATTACTTAAACATTAAATTGTTAAATTAAAATACTAATTATTCCAAACTAAAACTGTCATAGTGTTGCTTTTTCATTTTATCATAGCTATATTTTAAGCACAAATTCTGCAAAGACTAAAATTTCCAATTTGTTTGCATCATTCATGTAAGAAAATATCTCAAACCATGATAAGGAACGAAGAGTAGTAAAAATGCTCTAGCTTCTCAAGTCTATTTAAAAGTTTTTCTCTTAACGCCAAAGGAACTGCAAAATAACAATTTTTATCTTAGTGAAGAAATTATTCCCTTTCTTTCTTGAGTACTTTTTCTTTCTTATAGTGACCAATTAGGCCTGTGTAGAAATGTTAGTTCCTTAATAATCTCTGAAGTGCGGGAACTCAATCCTGATAGGAGGGGAATGAAAAAAAAAAAAACCAAACAAAACAACAAAACAACAGCTAAACACAAACCCACAATTAGATATAAAATTCTTGGGGTTTGCTATTTTTTTATTAGAATGTCTGAATTTGGAGAGGATGGGAAGTTCTGTTGCATGAAGGAGTCGGATCATCTTCAGGTACAAGATGTGTAGTTTCTCATCTGTCAAAGGGAAATGAAGCAAGTAAAGAGATAGGAAGACACCTGCTGTCGAGTCCACTCTACCTGTTACAAAATGCATGTTATCACATGAAAGTGAATTATGGATATTTTTATCAGGAAGCATTGGGAACTATTTCCCTTCAGTCTCTTTCGTGAACATTATGAAACTTTTCATGAATGTCATGTTCAGAAAAGTAATAAATTTGAATCTGCTGGACAGAGTAGGATTTGACTTTAAATATTACAAGGGAAAAGCAAATCATTGTATGTATTTTTGCCAAATCAGAGCCTTCACATCCGACCCTCAGCACAGGGCAAATATTTCTATTTTTAAAAGTGGACATATTTTCTTTTTTTTTGTTTTACCTTACCAAATATTGGCAACTTTGTAACAACTGTAAAGGTTGGAAAATTTTTTTATGGTCATGATCAGTAAGTCATTTAGTCTCAAGTCCATCAGCCTTTAAATGGACACTATTGTAGGCTTCCATATTAGTCTCAATAACAAGCTTTTAATATTCATGGCAAATAAAAAGTCAAACATAGCTCATATAAAATTCAGTCAACACTGCTATTGCATTATAAAATAATTAAATTGTGAGATTACCCTTATTCTTTAAAAATATGCAAGGAATTTTTTTGCATTGATTTGTAAATAATATTTTATTGTAAGTTGAGAATCTTTCCACTTATTTCAATGAATTTTGCAGTATCCAGTAACAGCATAATGGTTTCCTTTACATCACTAGAAATTACCATAATTCTCCTACTTGTCTACATTTTTAAATATATATCAACTTTTTTGTCCTTTTGCTTTTCCCCAGGCCCATATGTGTTGTTCATGCAACAGAACTCAGACTATACCACAGCACGTGTTGTCGGGGTCAGATCATATCCTTCATATTATTTGATTCATGGTGTGACGAAGATTTAGAAAGGTGGGAGGGTCCCTGAGCAGGAGTAATGGAAAATGCTTTTAAGGTGGGAAAGCAGGGAAAAAAAGTCAAATCTTGGAAGAAAATAATCAACAGTTTGAGAGAACATGTGAGAAAAACAGTTAACACAGGCCCAGAATAAACCTCTTGGTACTGGACAACTTCAAAAGATATAGCTTTTGTGACTTACACTTATCCTGCTGCTAAATTTTTATACTCTCAATACAAAGACACTGAAGTCACTGTGAATCTGTTTATTTGAAATAATTTTGCATCAGCCAGTGGCAGAGAACACTGCCATGGACTGCATCATGATCCATCCATTTTGGAATGTGTTAAAAATGGGCAGGATAAATATTTTCCTGTCTTTGTGCATTCTTAATTGCTTTAGTAATAAATATTTTTGTATACATTTAGAGTCTAACAAATCCATTAATGCTTTCTGCCCCAAAATTTGCCACAGTCTTGAACACAGTACTAGACATAGATGGCTTCTTGCTGTTTCAATCCCTATTAGTCTTAATCTCTTTTCAAATAATTTTTATTTAGAAGATAATTTCCTACATAAACAACAGTTAAAAAGGGCTATAAAGTAAAAAAAGAAAACTTCATAAAATATGTAAAATTATTTATTTTATAAAAAATCAATTTGTTCAAACAATTGAATGTGTAAAAGAGATCACATATATCACAACAGAAGTCCAAAACAAATGAAACAGGGTGTTTTATGCCTGCAGTTCTGAAATGGTGAAAACAGTAACACTAGGTATTTAAAGTAAATTATTTCTTCATAGGATACTTTTCTAACTGGTGGTATTTTACCCTAAAACCCAATCACAATCTCTGAAGATCCCAATCTCTTTCTACATATACTTGTCACTAATTTTAGGTTTTAAAGGGGAAAAAAAAAAAAGATGAATAGACAATTTTAATTACATTGGCCAATTCTTTTATTAGGAAACATATAATTTTAAATGGTTAGAGAATTAAATCAACTTCATTGCCTTTTCTGTAGCTGTCTAATTACACAGGAAGGACAAGATTGTCTTGGGGAAATGGCTGGATTACACAGAAAGCTCTTCACGTGAGGCAAACTTTATGGAACTTCCTTAGCTGGAATGTTAGTAGTTGTCATTAAAGCTATGGGCCTTTCCATAGGACCTAAATGCACATGCATCCTGAAGGAACATCTGCTACCAATTCTGCTTAGTTACTTCCCATACCCTTAAGCATCAGATATTTAAGTGCTTACCATATGCTTGTACCTTTCATACTTGACAGTGTGCATCTAATGCCAAGTCTGCAATGCCAAGTCCTCAATGCCAAGTTTAAGCAACTTGTCACAGCCTTCAAAGAGTCAAGGATGTAAATGCTTCTGCCAATTGAAGGTCTTTGGTCTTCTCCACCCACCAGTGCTGCAATCTTCCCTATTCCCTGTAGCTATTGGAAAAACACTCTTGTTCAGTGATACCAGCAGTGAATTACCTTTAAAGTGTACACACACTTCAACTCACAGCAGCTGTTGGTTCAGCTGAGTGTTTTGTGAAGGTAATGAACCAAAATTTGCAGGGGATTTAGGAGAAAATAATAAAATGTTAAAAGGATATGTTTTTAAACTGGCTTCAGCCAGTTTGGAGACCAGACCTTTATTTGTTGTGCAAACATTGGAAATTTTTGCTCCATAGATCAAGTCCATACATATTTGCATAACTAATAATTATGTGGTTACACCTTTGGCTTGCTCTGTTCTATATAAAGGTAAACAGTAAAAATTCTTTTGTGTGGTGCTAAAAGCCACATCTTGTACTTTATACTAGTAATGGTTAACATAATTCAAAGAAATATTTAGCATAGTTCAAAGATTTAAATAGACTTTGGTGGCATTAGATGTCTCCTTGCAATTATTAACAACTAAGAGATTTAAAATTAAATTTATTGTTGAAAATTAATATTTCCTGACTCTTGTATTATCCAATAGACTATTTCTTCCCCAAAATGCAACTTATTATGTACTAAATAGAAGTCCCTTACTTCAGCTTCAACCAAATTCTATTTTCAAATATTATATAAAATGGTCTCAGGTCAGGCTGTGGCAGTTACTATACATTTCCAATGACAAATGAGGCTCATTACACCAAATACTGGCATAAATGTTTTAAGATTCTTTCAAGTTTCTTAATTCAAGTAAAGTTCCAAAGCCTAAATTAGGATCACAAGTCTGTCAGGGACCCATCATTTAGGTATCACTTTCTAAACCAAGAGAGGCAGTGAGCCTTCAAAGAGAGACACAGGAACATGAACACAGGAATTACTGGCTGTTCAAATCTTCCTGTGTTCAGAGAATCAGACCAGCATCCATTCTCTGTAGAATAATGTATCAGATCTAGATGTCACTATTAATACTTTCCCTTTCAAAATAAGCTTGGTTGTTTCTGTTATTTTATTATTTTCCTTCGCCTTCCAAATAGCTGTATTAATTGACATTACAAACTGATGACATTTCAAGCTAGAAATTTATGAAAATTTTACAGACCAGAAGCTGATCAATCCAAACAGCATTTTCCTGTTACATTATTCAAACAATCTCAAAATGGAAGATCAGATCATAAAACCTTCTAAAATTCACTGTCGTTCTTACAAAATAAATACAATTTTTCAAAAATTTACTCCCAGCTTCTTGATAGTTGATGTACTTGCAGATAGGTTGTCTAAAAACACAGAATCAAGTATCCTCTTGCAGTGGACTAAGAGATCTACGAAGCAGCAGACATATCTTCATTTAATAAGAACATCTTTGAATTCACTGTGTGTCTAAAACACAAGATTATTAAAATCAAATACAATCTGTTAATTATTGTTTATTGTCCTAATAATTTCTTGGGTGAATAGACACAACTCTGAAGACAAGAGTAAGGATCATTGTTCTTCGAGAAGCGTGGAAATCAGTAAAGTAGGAAAATCTATTGGAAATCAGCAAAGTAGGAAAATCTCCTGGAAATCAGCAAAATGAGAAGATTTTTCTTTGGATGAAGACATACCATGTCATATTACACTCTGTTGGCATTTTGGATAGTTACCTCAGTGAACTCTGGTGCTCTGAGAGTAACATGGAAAGAAAGTTTTCCACCTAAGCACTGTAGGAGACTTCAGCTACCTCTCCCCATGTCCCACCTTCAGAGCCTCAGCACACAAGTACTATGGACACTGAAGGCAGAAATAAATTTTCCACCTGCAGGTGTTGATTTAACAGCTTCCCAGGTTCATCCATGCTTGGGGAACTGAGACAGGCACCTCAAGAAGGTAGTATGGCTAATATGTGAATTTAATGACCTCACAGTGATTTAGTCTATAATACCATGGAATGGGTTTGCATCTCTCCACTCATTATAGAAACAGCTTGGAGACACTTGGCTCCTAATTTAAATGTCTCAGAAGACTACGCTTAATTGGAACAAACAACTAAACAGCTATTAATATTGAGGGGGATGTAAGGTTACCTAGGTTACCTAGTTACCTAGTCCTGGTACCAATCCCACGGCTTTATTGCTATTTCATGGCCTTATATATTTTCCTACAAACTGAGGGAAACTGTGAATGTACTGGGCATTGGTGGCAGGTTAACAACAAGACCATGAAACAAATCAAAAAGCAGTTTTTTTGAGAGACAGGTGGTTTTTTGTAGTTCCTGATTTGGTCATTCACTGACACTTATGAGAGACGTATTTCTCCTTGTTTTGTCTTCCTGATTTACTTCTCTGATAAAAAAGTAATATTTTTTAGAAAAATACCTGGAAAAGATATTTACATAACAAATAAAGTAAATGGGCAGCTAATGGGAGACTCCATCATTCCTAAAAATTAAGTTGGTTATCAAGATACTTTTAAAAATCTAGCTTGAAATTTTCTAAAGAAATATCTGTTCAAATTAATTGTCACTACAGTGATTAATTGCATTTCAGGTGGATGTAAAAAAACCAAACTACAAAGCTTTCACTATGTACACTTCTCTTATAATACTAACAAAAATGAAGACAAGAATATCTTTCATCTCATTAGAAAAAGGAGATGTTACAACCACAGACTATTTATCAGTCTATCTGAATAGACTGTTATCTGTGATGTTAATGAGAAGACTACAAGGACATTCACATCCCTTTGCCTTTCTCAAAGCTATCTGATTAGAAATGATCCTCATTAAAATGCAATAAGTTGGTGATATTCATGGCCCATACTGGAGGTAAGCCGCTAGTATCACTGTTTCCTGGGTCATTGTATAAAGGCAGTACAAAGTTGCTATCATTATCAATACTATTATAAAATACTCATAAAGACACTTACAATCAGTGGACATAAAAATGAAAGGAAATATTTTAATTATTCAGTGAAAATTTAAAGGAAAAATTATTGATGAGTTTGGGTGGGATGCCTCTGAGTGGGAAAGGCATATCTTTTGTGACCCAGCTGTAGATTTTTTTCTATGTGTACTAGATAAATTCCACCTATAATCCTTGAAATGTATGGAATGTTTTGTAAGTGTGTTTTAAAAATTCCTATCTCAAATTGTGTTCTGCTCTATAGTTTGTTTTTTTCTACAGTGTTTGGAAGGCTTTTTTTTCAGTTGCTATGTAAAGTCCTAATGCTACAAGTATTTAGGACAATGTTTACCTTCACAGATAAGTGAATACCTTAGTTTGAAGGCTAGCAAGACCTATTTGGAATAACTCACGACAAACATACATTTATCCTGCAACTCAAGCTTTCCTACTTTACAGGCTTTCTTATCTTCATCTTTGGAAACATATTAAAGTGTCATTAAAACTAAATGCAGCTCTCCCAGGCAGTTGTGAAGATTTCTGGTCCTATATATAATTAATTATTATTATTAGCGGAGTCTACATTCGCTATCGTACTGACGGTAGCCTGTTCAACCTGAGGTGACTGAAGGCCCACACCAAGACCCTAAACCATCTCGTCCATGAGCTGCTCTATGCTGACGATGCTGCCCTCGTTGCTCACACAGAAATAGGTCTGCTCTGCTTTGCAGAGGCTGCTGTGCTTTTTGGGCTGGAAGTCAGCTTGAAGAAGACAGAGGTTCTGTATCAACCTGCACCTCAGGGAGTCATCCATCATCCCCATATCTCCATTGGCAACTCAGAACTCAAAACTGTGCAGCAATTTAATTACCTGGGAAGCATCATCTCCTCAGATGGTAAGATCAACAAAGAAATTGACAACAGGCTGGCAAAGGCATACAGTGCTTTTGGTAGACTCCATTAAAGAGTTTGGCAAAATAAACACCTGAAGAAAAGTACAAAGATCAGGGTTTATAGAGCCATCGTACTGTCTACTCTTTTGNTCTACGGTGAACTCGCCACTGGCTGTCACAAGAGAGGAGCCCAGAAAAGGAGATACAAGGACTCCCTTAAACAACATTTCAGCCTTGCCCATATTGACCATCACCACTGGTCTGCTCTGGCCTCCAATCAGGAGGGCTGGAGACAAACCATCTACAATGCTGCTGCCTCCTTCGAGAACTCGCGCAGGATCACTCTCGAGGAGAAAAGACAACTCAGAAAGAATCACGTCCAGTCGTTGCCACCTGGGGAGTCTTTCTCTTGTCCCTTCTGCAACCGGACTTGTCTGTCACACATTGGCTTTTTCAGCCATCAGCACCTGCAGTAAGCGCGGGTAGAGCCCTTCGAAATCTTCGTTCACGAAGCCAAACCATGATTATTAGCGGGGGTTGTGAGGGGCAGAGCGTTTGTGGGGATTTTTTGTTTGTTTTTTTCCCCCAGCTAAAAATTTGGAAGTCAAGTGTGAGAAAAGTTTCATCCTGAAGTGGAAGTTCATTTCTATTCCTAAATTGAATCAAGCTAAAATAATTCTATGACTATGAGCCATATCGGTGGTATTTGATACTCATGGAATTATATTGATTCACAGCTCATTGCTGAAGACAAGTTAGTAGCTTATGAGGCATAGAAATCACTTTTGTATTTGTGTATTTCATTAAGTTCCAATTATTGCAATTATTTAAACAATTTATCCTTAAGTTACCACAGTAAAAGCCACATAACGTTAAAACTCTATCCTATATTTCTCATTCCTTTGGTATAATTAATGACTGTTTGCGAAATTATAGAAAATTGTTCCCAGTTGTTTTCCTAGCAGAGAACATGATTCTTTCTAATGGTTAAGTTGTTAGATCCCATTAGCAATTCTTTCCAGATCTCTCTTTTTTGCTATTGCTTGAGCAATTCTCAAGTCTTTTGTTTTAATAACAGTTCAGTTATCTCTCTAACCTCTAAGCTAATTAATGAGCCACAGGGGATGTTGCACAACCATTATGACCACTTGAGACCAACATCTGAAACTGAGGGTAATAGTGATTCCAAACCACATGGCAAAAGGATTAGCCTTCCATCTTACATTCAGACAGAACTCAAATCTATTCCAATTTATCAGTATGAATAATCAAAGCTTATTCCACTCAAGCTACCTGTGTATTCCTTACAGTTCTAACGGAACACACTCTTCAAGAGTAAGAGTTGATTATTAAATTCGAGTGTGCAATGTAGCACTTTTCATATATTTGATACTTTATTTTTTCAACCAGCTTGCTGAGTCTGGATATGTCCATAGTGATTGTCTTGGCAGAAGGAACCAACCTCTATTCAAATAATCGTCTATGCATTTTTACAAAATTATATAATAATAACACAGTATAATAATATAATAACAATAATATATTGCCCATATTCATAATCATGCATTATTTCTTTCTTATTGTGCTTTATCTGTAAATCCTAATTCACTTTACAGAGAAATCCTTTTCATTATCCCCATGTTAGAGAGGAACAAATGGCAGTAGCTTGCTTGGGGTAACACAGCAAGTGATTTATTCTAGCAAGACTTCATTTCTTGAACTGCATTCTGCTATTCAATTTGCCAACCTGTAAAGTTTTTTCTGAGGTTTTGTATTTTCTATAGTGCTAATATAAATTATTTTTTATGTAACTGAAATAATATGTATCAAAGATAAACAGCTTACTGAAAGCTGAAATAGATATTATCCCAGGAGTCCCAGAACAAAAGAGATGTCAGAGATAGGATTATCTATACAATTAAAACCATTAAAGGTACACTAAATCCCAGACAATTAACTTGACAGTACTGATAGATTTAGTTCTTCTTTAACCGTGGGTGGTAAATAAGGACTTTCTTTTAAATTAGACACTGAATTTCTTCAGAAATATTGCTTACTATTTTCCCCCACCATCACATTTCTGATATAACATAGATTGCTATCTACTCAAACATTTTTCAGAGATAGGTCACTAATTTTGGAATAAAAGAGAAAGTTTCTAAGGAAACTGAAGAGAGAGGTCTCTGTGTCTGTCTGCCTATATGCCCTCTAAATAGCTCTGGAATACAATGCCCAATTTTAACTGAATGTGACTGACATAAATGTTTTGAAGTAGTGCTATGGGCCTCATACCAAAAGATAGTTTGGTAAAATCCTACAATCTTTACAATGAAACTCAGAAAAAGGATTCAGCTTTTTAGAAATATGGTGAAGCTAAAGATGAATTACTATTGTCACCTACTATTTTTATTTTATCCCTGTTGTCTTTATTGTTGGAAGACGAACTAACAAAAAGAGAAAGAGGATGAGAATAAGAAAAAGAGAAAAATCAGGAAATCAGGTGTCTAATACAGATTTGTTAGAAATAGCAGGAGACACTTTCAGGCTATCTTAATGTTTCAATACTTTCTGACAGAATATGTAAGGAAATAAAAGGTTTTAACAATGGAAGTATAACATAGAGTGACTAATCACAGAGTTTCATGAAGAACTGCAGTCAAACGAAAAATGAAAAGCAAAATAATTGGTTTACCCAATTCCAAATGGTTAAGCTTTTCTAGAGAGCAAACATCTGCTCTTCTACTTTGATTTAATAATTTTGCCAATGTTTTTGTTTTACATCACAGTATATAGTGACACTTTTTAAAAGTATCCAGTGAAGAGCTGGAGAATGGCAAGAAGAATCACGAGTGCAGATGACACTCTTAACTAGAGGTAACTTAAGCTGGGAACAGCAGGGAACACCTTCCACTAAATCAGGTTGCTCAAAAACCAATCCAACCAGGACTTGAACACTTCCAGGGATGGGACAGTCACAGCTTTGCTGCCCAGCACTGTTCCAGTGTTCCACCATCCTCACAGTAGAGTTTCTTCTTAATCTACCCTCTTTCAGTTTAAAGCCATTCCTCCTCGTGCTATCACTACACATCCTTGTAAAAAGTCCCTCTCCAGCTCTCTTGTTGGCTCCCTTTAGATGCTGAAAGGTGCTACAAGGTCTCCCCAGTGCCTTTTTTTCTCCAGTCTAAACAACCCCAGCTGTCTCTGCCTTTCCTCACAGGAGAGGGGTTCCAGCCCTCTGATCTGTGTGGCCCTTCTCTGGATCCACTCAAGCCAGTCCATATTCTTTTATTTACTTGGGGCCCCAGAGATGGATGCAGCACTCTAAGGGGTTTCTCACAAAAGCAGAGTAGAGGGACAGAATCTCCTTCCTCAACTGGCTGGCCATGCTTCTTGTGATGCAGCCCAGGATATGGATTTACATGTTGTAATTATACTTTGACTTGTTTGGTTTTTACAGGGACTTTGGACACTGCTCTGTGTGAATTATGGCATGAAATGCATATTCTACAAACTAACTTTCAGAAGCAAAAGGTCAATAACTATGTCTTTGACATATAAATAAAACCCACTAGGTAGACTGAACTATTTATATTCCTCTTAACATTTAATAAAAAGCCTGAAAGTCACAGAATGGTTAGTTTTTGCTCCAGAGTGCCTGAGAACCCGAGGGACCTAAGCACAGAACCTATATGCAACTTCCTGACAGTGTGTGTAACCTTGACTTAAGTGAAGGTTACATACCAGCTTGGAATATATTTTTTATCAAAAATAAAAAGTTTTTATCCTACTTGGGCCGCTCTCTTCACTGTTTGCCAGTTATTGCCTCAGGTTATTCTGTGGGGCTTCTAAGTAGTTATAACTTCTCCTCTGGATGCTGTTGTATTAGATTAACCTTTAGTTCTCAAAAGGTCATGTTTTTATTCATTCTCTGAATCAAACCACCAATACATTCTCTTAGGAGATCCCAAACACAACCCTCTGCATTAAACAAAGGAAATTGTTCATATGTCTTCCACAAGTTTTCTTTTCCAAATATATATGTATTGACCTTATAGCACTATCTAGCCTAAACACAGTTTCATTGTAAAGCATATGTGAAAGGCAAGAGCTTTTCTTCAGTGGCAAACCAAAAATAAAGAGCCCCATGAGCTCTTTCTGTCAGCAGGACTGCATTTCCAGTTTATTTATAGCTGTCTAAAATGGGTGCTTTCATTTCAGTTTTCTGTCCATGTTACTGGAATTCATAAATGAATACAAGTGAGGATATTATCTGATTTTCTCATTTTCCAAGTATATTTTTCTCTTAATGACTCCAGTAGTTTCAAATCAAAACTATTTTCCTACTGAATCTAGACATTCAAACTAAAAAGTCCACTTGCAGGCTCCACTAACCAGTGATAATGACTCTTCATCCTTGAAGAGGTGAATATTTGGTTTTAACATTTTATGAGGAAATGTTTCTGACTTCTATTTCATTCTTAGAGGAAAGAACCCATTTCGGGGATTTACTTATCCAGATGTTATAAAAATATGAATTCAATTAGTGGGGAGGGGGGAAAAGACAAAACCTTTTGTGTTCTTTACTTTAGAGGACTATTCTGAACCAGTTCATAAATATATTCTAACCTGATAGGAGAACTTGCTTCATGACCTGACCATTGAATTTTGTCCTCTTGTTACCTCCTACAGTTGTAAAGCTTTGATAGGAAGTAGGATAGGACAGGTAGTTGGCCACATGCTGTAATGGACCAGCCTCAAAGGTGGAATTCAGAGGACGTGGATTTATTTCTACTTCTCCACTACAGACTGTTGTGTCCTTGGAAATGGTTATCAAGTCTCTGTACTTCAGTCTCCACTTCTTCAAAGTTGGAACAGTTCTGCCATCTTGCCTGTAAAGTGCTCTTACATATGCTCATGTTATAAAAAGAGTAATTTAATAATTGGTACAAGCTGCTATATGTCACCTTCATATTGATTAGAGTGCGTTATGCTTGCTTAAAAGCAAGATATGGTTTAAATTAAATAAAATGAAGAGGGAAACAAACTGTGTAAGTTTGTCCCTACATCCTTTCAGCTTAACTTCACTTGTTTAAAGTCTTGTAGCTGCCTCCATTCCTGAGTTGTGGAGGTATGCTGAGCACTGAGACCCCCCACACTCCTTCATTCATGAACTCTGGCTCATTATCTCCTTTCCTATGTGGCTGTGGGCTGCCAGAAATTATAGATGGAAGTTATTCCTTTATACATCAAATCAAGGGAAGAGAGTCTGTTCCCTGACATACCAAAACATAAATGTGAGGGATTTTTGAAACAGGTTTTGAGGGCAACAGAGGAGCTGTTTGGCTTGGAATAATCACCAGGCTGTTCAAGAGCTACAGGGTGGCATAGTAAAAAATGTGCAAAATGTTCAGTAGTTTTGGAAGACAAAGAGGGCAGTCAGAAAAGGAGAGCTGGCAGGCTGCAGAGAGAGGAAGAGGTGAGGAGAGCAGTGGAGCAACCTGAAGTGGATCTGTGAAGTGTTTTGGAAGTAAGGAAGAGAAGCTTAATATGTAAGGAAATAAGGAAAGAACAAGATAGAAAATCTTTGCAGCTGTATTTTGGGTGGAATGAAAGGAGGTCAAGAAGCTGCGAGCAAAGGATGCTGCTCATCCAGATTTGGAATTTTATCTACAATATTCCCACAGCCTAGCCCACCATCCTTTGATCTTTATCTTTTTCAAGTACTCCCCTTTGGTCAAATCTCACAAGAGAACTGCTGCTGTTGGACTGAAATTGCATTCCACTGCCAGATACTGGAAGTAACTTACCTCTGCTCAGTCTAATCATTTTGTCATATCATCATTTAAAACATCAGTTAACCATTCTTCTCTGAAATTACATAAAGATGTTCTTTCTACTCCTGTGAATCTTTTCACTGTTCATCAGGCAAGATAATGTGTAGGTTCTCATGCCAGAGTGCTCAAGCAGAAGTTTTCTTTGCACAACTAGACTGTTGTGGTGAATTTTAGGGCCTTTACTGATTACGCATCTTGATCTCTGGAAATATTTACTTTGCACCATGTAGATTTTACCCCCTGATCTTTGCTGCATAATGCAGCAAATGCAACAAGGTCTGAAATATATTTTATAAAATGTGGAACATTTTCAGTCACATTAAACCTGGTATATTTATTTTCCTGGAAGTTTTTCTGACCAGCAATTGAAATCTGCCCATTGCGATTTGACCTCTCATATTTATTTATTTGCACCTAACAAAATTATAATCTATAAATAACATGAAGGTATTTAATGTTATACATTGCATATTACCACTAAAATTAATAGAAACGTTATTGTATATATCAGTCATAATTATATGAAAGACTTGGGATTAGTTTAACAAACCTGAAAAAATCTAAGTTTAAATTTCTACAATTTATGGTTATCATTTAGGTGGGTGGAGGGCATTAAAAAAATATAATTTTTTACAACCATATTTACCAGTCTGCCCCTTTTTAGTTAGAGACCTTCAGAAAAACACTGTATATTAGATTCTCTTCCTTCCATCATTAAAAAGGAAAACCATGAAAGCAGATTTGAACGTCTTTGTAGCACCATAACATCAGATTTCCAGTCCTAAATCCTCTATATAGCATGGAGATAGAGGCCTTTTATGGAACACACCTGCTACTAGTTATTATTGTGTTCACTGGGAATTAGGCATGTAAGCTATTTGTTTTTCCATTTACACTCATTCTGTCCAGATGCAGCAGAATTTTCCTATGAAGTCTAAGGTCCAGGTCTGCCACCCAGTTTTCTCTCAGAGACCTACATCACAGGTTTTCCATGCAACAAAGTTTTTAGTCTTATCAAGGAAGCCTCTTTCTCACTCTCTGTACACCCAGTTTCAAGTTCTTTTTTCAGCTCTTCTGACAAAAGAGTCTGACAGGTTGATAAGCTGCACTGAACTCTTCCTTTCATATCTAATTAAAAAAGTTCAGAATAACTTTGAAAGGCTCTTGGCATTTCTTACTTTTCCTCAAAGAATGAAGAACTTCATCAGTGGTCCCCGTTTTATGGATCTATCATCTCTTGATCAGTAGACAAAGAACTCAGACAAAAGGAGAGCTTTGAGCTGTAGGATCCTGGAGGATAAATAATGATGGAGTAAAACCCTAGTATTCAAAAAGGTGTCTCCTCAACACAAATAAATACTGTATTTTAATTTAATCACAGCTTTTGGGATATATGATATTTTCTCTAGTCTTCAGCTCCTAGAGTAATATTTTTATATAAGAATTTCAACTTTCATATAAAGAACACCCCACTTTAGACATCATGGTTAAAACATTTACTGTTAAGTTTCGTGTAAAACTGAAGAGGGCAAATAAAATGTGTAAACATGATCATGCAAATACATATTTTTAAAGCTAAGTTCATTATTATTCAGGGGCTACCACATCTTCTTCAAGTGTCTGAGGTCAGCAACACTGTAAATGACACAATCTTTAACTTAGTAATGTAGAAGGTTAACATAAATCAAAAAGGATAGGAAATAGTAAAGAGAGAGTGGAGAAACCTGGCAGGAAAAACACTGATACCACTGTGTACCCTTTCCAGAGGTATTTCTGTGTGACTTTGCTGACTAAGGGAAGCAACTGGAGACATATGGCTTGATGGCAGAAGTGGCTGAGTAACTTCGGTGGAGAAAGGGTGATGCTTTTGTGGATGGGTTTGCAGAGCACAATATACAGGAGGCAATGCTAAAGAAAGAAGATAAGTGAATAAACAGGCTATTAAGGATGACGTTGCTGAGGGAGAAAAGGAGAAGTTACACATAGTTTTATTTTAGGGCTGTCTAAAGCTGATAGATGGACGCTCTTTGGTTTAGACTGAAAAGATTGTTTCTACAATACAAAGATATAAAATAAAATTTTATATATTTTTAATTCCATAGAATAATCTCATTTTAACCTTAATGAAAAGTATATCTAAATCTTCTGTATAAAAAAATTTATGATTTTTAAATTTTGTCATGTAATGGTATTATGTATAATTCTAAAAGTGATAAAGAAGAGGTAAGAATGGATCTGCATTATCATGTTAGCTTAGATGTTACTTTACAGCTCACATTTAAGTGCAAATTTCTCATTAATCCATTGCCTATGTATTTTTATTATGTCAACTGTACTCTGGGAAAGTCAAGCGTGCTCCCTGTCAATCTTTAGCTCTACAGATGTATGGTTAAAAATATTCAAGCCACTTGAATCTCAAATCAAATTTTGAGTGCAAGCAAGCTTAATTTGAAGACAGTGTACCTGTACTTTAAGTTACCTTGGACAGAACGACTTTGAATTGAGAGCCTTGTAACAGAGGGATCTCCTGTTCATCTTCCTTGAGCTGCTCNCTTTGAATTGAGAGCCTTGTAACATGGAAGGCATATGAGAACAGAGGGATCCTCTGTTCATCTACCTTGAGCTGCTTCAGGACGTATAGACAAGTGAAATACAGTTAACATCTCATGATTGGTTTAGTGTTTTTCAAGCAAAAGAAAATCATGGAAGCAATGAAGTACTACGGCCCCAGACAAGCCCAGTTCCCATTACTCTTCCACCAGGATCGGTGGAGCTGCCATTGACAGTGTTGGGATTTTGTGCAGTCTGGGAGCAAACCACATAATACCCACACTGCAAGGTGGCCTCTCTGCAGAGCCTATTTCAGGGCCTTCCAATCTCCATGGAGTAATGCTTGGCATAGGCACAACTTCATTTCTTAAATGGTGTTTAAATATGTGTATCCAAACGCCTTCAACTAGCTCAGCAGTCTTTAAAAGTGAAATAAAAAGCTCTTGAACTGTTAAGACTGAAACTTTGGAGCCCTTCAAATACAGATATTTTATTTAAGTTCTGTTCCTTTATTAGGTAATTTTCTGAGTTTATCATTGTACTGCGTGATTCGAATCCTATATTTCTTAGTTGAATCACTTCAATCTTCAGAGAGTAATCACTTTTCCACGTGTCTGCAAAAAAATGCACTTTCAGTTGCCTCCCCCTTTTTTTTTTCATTAGCTACTAATTTTTAAACCCTTAATTTCATCTGGTTTTTTATTCACTATCTGGTTTTGAGCACTGCCAACTAAAATGAGGAGTCAAGTCACAACATTATACTATTTTGTATCTGTGCCTACAAATGTAATACCAAGAAAAAATTATTTAGGATATAACCTGCATCATTGAATTTTGCCATGCAATGTATTGAGCACTGATTAGAACAATTCAACAACAGCTCAGGCCAGCTAGCAGCATTGAGATCTGCTTGCCTTGGAACCAATACAACTTCTCAGGAATATATTCAGTTTCTACGTCACTGGAAGTAAATTCCTTGCCTGAAAACATATTCTTTATCAAGTTTTATGACACTATGCAATGGAAACAAATTATAATTTAGTCTAGAAATTTAAATGCTGTCATGTCAACTTCCTGATAATTTAGACATGCTCGAATGCATGTGCACACACGTTATATTATTTCCAGAGTAAGGGGTGCTGTTTCATGTAAAGAAGCCTGGCCTAGAGCTTAAAAAAACAGGTTTTGCAATTCTGAATTTTTCTGGGCCTGTTTGTTAACCTTAGGAATTCTGATGCCTTCTGGTTTTTATCCCCATAATACGAAGATCATACTGCTTTCTTTTATGCTGCTTTAAGATCTACAGATGAAGTTATTGGGGGATGCAAAGTCAAAAAACGCAAAAAAAGTAAGTCATTGCATTAACACCTCAAGCTTCATTAACAGCTTAGTGTTACCAAATTATGAAACTAAGAAGCTAATAACTAGACTGCTCTTTGATAGTTTTCACAAACCATTCTGTGAAAAAACAACCTAATTTCCCCCAAAATTTCCCTTCAGCCACAAAACACCACAAACTTGTCTCTACTGTCTAGGCTTTATCTCAAACTTGGCCAAACTTACACAAAATCATCCTTGTGTTCCACAGACTGGAATCCCACTACACTTGGGTCTGGCACACACCACTGAATTTATCCTGTGACAAAACGTAGGTTTGGATTAAGTTTATCTTGAGTTCAAATGTATATCTCATGAAGAATGGATTCAATGAGAGTGACCTGCTCTCAGGACTGGCCAAAAGAAGAAATATAAAATGTGGTTTAGGGTATCTCTGGTCTCCCTTGATCTTAGCGCCAGTTTGGCTGCTAACATATATCAGAACAGCTTCAATAAATGCTAAGTTATATATAGCCCCAGAGGGGATATATAAACCACTGGAGATGTTCATTATTTTGAAATGATCTAACTCTTCCTCCAGCTATATTAGACAGTGTATGGGAATCATCTGGCCAAACGAGGCTGCCTACAGAGTCATTTAGATCTTGTTTATAGCCAGTGGAGTGAAGTGGGTACTTGCAGGGAACTGTTTGTCTCACTCTAAAGAAGACATCTAAAACAGATCAGAAAAAATGCACTCTAGAAGTGCCAGAACATGCTTCCAAGCTGAATCTGTTCAGACAAGAATTTAATTTAGGACAAAGGAGTGGTAGAGAAAGAGGTAGATACATGTGCAATATATTTGGCTAATTTTATCCTATTTTAGAATAAAAGTTGAATCTTTCATGGAGATCCCCACTTCCCTCCTTTAGCTAAAAATATGTCATGGGATGTCAGTCTTGGGTAATAATATCCATGTGTGCAATTCTAAGCTGGTGGGATGAATCCTACTCTGGAACAGGCAAGATCTTCAGGACTTGCAAAGCTTTAGATTACTAACTCTTCATGGAACTTTTATCGGAGCAGATGAGATTTATTAGTAAATAAAAATCAAGAAACACTGAAAACCATAATATATTAGGAATACATTCTAAATATTATCTAATCATGTGTCTCTTATGAAAGTTTATTTGCATCCAGTTGTGAAATGGATTTTTCCATTCTTATGTTACTTCTCTGTCCTATCAAATAAGAGTCATACTCAGATCCTCTGGATACTTTACACTGCAGCGTAAAATGGCTTTGCAATTGAAGCTCATTCAAGGACTTCATCCAGGTCATGCCCCAACAGCAGGATGGTTGTGTCTGTATGAGTGCAGCACCATAATAATATGTGCTATCACCACTTGGTGTATACATAAAACTCTATCAGTGTGCAGTATACCTCTGTCTCTAGTCTTGTTTTGGATCTTGTCCTCAATTCTTTCCCAGCCTGACTTAATACCATAACCTCCAATAATTCTGGTTAGTTTAGGTACCTGGACACTGGAGCCTTATGAATCCAAACAGCTCATTTGATGTAGAGTTTCAAAAAGGGATTATTTCAAATGTGGAAAAGACAAAACAATTTTTGAATAATAAAGTTAAATCTTCTGTGTGTATTGATCATATTTTTTCTCCAGAAAATACTAATTAACAAAACTTGATAAGCGCTGAAAACTCCTGCATCCCCTTATTTCTATTTTGCTACCTGTATAGCATAAAAACTTCAAGTAAGAGAATGCCCCCATTATACTTTTCAGAACTTAGGAAAAAAGAAGGAGACAAGTAAAAACATGAACCTTTTCAGGAATAAGTGATAAGTGAAATCGAATTGAGCAATAAAAAGAAACAGAACTTAATTTTTAAATGCTAAGGATTTATAAGAGTATGATTGGAAGTTTAAGGCTAGTTCCCTTTAAATAAGAGTTAAGTTAGGTACTTCTCTCTACTGGCTTTATAGAGTATTTGATATTATTTTATATTATCCTCTTATTAAGCTCCAACCATAGAATTATCTTCACCATTTAACACAGGAGCTCTAACACAGTGTCTACACTGCAGTCTATTATATATCCTCACATTTGAATTACTCAGAAGTTACTGATAGTTAAGAAAGCAGCAGCCCATTTAATATTGTAACAATATTTTAGGAACCAAATATGTTTGCAGCCTGAATTAGTACACCCAGTACCAACCAACACTGGAAGTTGTTGACAGCATAGGGGTTTTTTTATTATTTTAGCATGACATGTCATGGATAAATATTATTTGAAATAAAACCTCACATGATTACCCTAAAGGAGCTATGGTACTTTGCAAAACTAGTCCATAATTATTATGTGTAGCTTAATTGGAATGGGGGAGTTATGAAATATTTGAGCAAATGTATGTGATATGACTAATTTTCAGACTCACATTGATGTAGGGAGACTTACTTTGTAGTGTGAAAGAAATTGCGCTTAAAATTATGCTTGTGTACATCTCTGAAATTGGTCTTGACAGGTTAAAATGAGGAAGAAAGTTGAAAGCTAGGAATTTCCCCAGAAGAATTTGGCAAAAAACTGACATAAGAGACTTTGTTTTAGCAATGTTCATTTTTTAGTGATAGTCTGGTCTGACTCAATTTTTCTCCATATAAATTTTGTTTCTTTACTTTCACAAAATTCGATTAAGGAATTAAAAAATACTAAGTAATTAAATACAGAAATTGCAGTTCCAGACACTTTGTAAGGAAGTTGCACGTTTAATGTTTTCAGACACTGAAAAATGTTTTGTGCACTGTAGCATCTTTTCTGATAAGATTGCAAGTGTCTATATTTGCATTGAAAATAACCTGTTACACATTAGTAAGAGTTAATCCTGTGATGCCAATATGAATCTTCCTCTGATTTCAATATGCTCAGCACGCTCAGCAAACAAGAAATAATACCAGGTGCAAAAATCACTTATTGACCAAGTATCTCCAGGGCAGAAAGAAAATTTAAAAACAAAACAAAACCAACCAAAAAAATCCACCCAAAACAAACAAACAAACAAATAAAACCCAAAACAAAAAAAAAACCACCAAACTTAAAGATTTCAAATGCTAGAAAATTTTTTGTTTACCAGAAGACTTTGCTCTAGAAGTAAGTAAAGCAATTACATGGTTTTTTTTAGTACCTTCAGGTATTTTAAAATTGCAGTAAGATTTGGAAAGTCAGGCAGTATATTTGCTGTAGAGTAAAATCTAATGTAGGTAAGTTCCATGTTCTGTACATAAACAAGTTGCTCTCAAATCACCCTTTATGTGAGGAAATTTCTCCTAATGTTCAACCTAGACCTCTTCTGGTGCAGCTTAAGCCCGTGCCCTCTTGTCCTCCTGTTGTGGGTTGCCTGGGAGAAGAGGTCAACCCCCACCTGGCTACAACCCCCCTTTGGGTAGTTGTAAAGAGTGATAAGGTCCCTCCCGAGCCTCTTCTTCTCCAAGCTAACCAATTCCAGCTCCCTCAGCTATTCCTTATAGAACTTGTGTTCATCAGCCTCATTGCTCTTCTCTAGACTTGCTCCAGCACCTCAATGTCCTTCCTGAATTGAGGGGCCCAGAACCGGACACAGTACTCAAGGTGTGGCCTCACCAGTGTTAAGTAGAGGGGGAGAATCACCTCCCTAGTCCTTGTGGCTGTATTATTTCTGATACTTGTCAGGATATCATTCAGTTTTTCCTCTAACTAGTAGGTAAATGATCACATACAGTAGAAGAGGGGAGATGAAGAACACTGCAGAATGTTCTGTATCATAGCACAGAATCACAGAATGGTTGAAGTTGGAAGAGTCCTCTGGAGGTCACCTGGTTCAACTCTGTAGCTCAAGAAGGGCCAAAGAGACCCCAGGGAAAGTAATAATGTGATAACAAGGGAAATTCCTCAGTAATGAACCATGTCTTCAGAAAAATAGGAAACAAAGTTATTTCCCTAGTATGCTGGGGAATTTCTTTAACTAATTTTCTTGAACCTGAAATCAATTATATTTTCCATTTTGATTAAAAATATAGGGAAATATCTTGGGCAGAGGCCAACTCAAACTCATGTATTTTCCTTCCTGTGTTTGACCATGAAGAATCAAGAAGTGAATCATTCATGAAGTTTTCTGGAGATCCCATTTCATCCTTCTCATGGCCCCCCTGACATGACAGGTTTCTTTCACTTCTCTCAGAGCATGATTGCACCTTTGCAATTTTGCAATCTACACTTGGAGTGAAGCCCAGGGCAGCAGGCCTTGTTACCCACTGGAGTTAACACAGAAAGTCTCTTTATCTTTTAAACACATTAACTCAGTAGGTGACTCAAAGAAGCCTTTTCAGAATTTCTCTATGTTCACCAAAGGGACAGTAAGCAGAAAAATGGACATTTACACATCAGTTTCTGCTTACCTAATGAAATCTTTCTTACATCTCACACTGCACTCACTTTTCCCTTCATATGTAAAGGAGGAGCAGATCATGGGACTCAAAGAAATATCCAACCTTCATTTAACTTGTCAGTATTCCTCATACTGTAGCTCCTGGCATTACCTTAAACTTTCTTCTTTCTTCTTTACACCTAAGGCATATTATAGGTTTTACCTCTCATTTTCTTTCTGAGTTATGTGAAAAGCAAACTCTTTTACCTAAGTAAAGCTCATTAAGGTTGTATCCCAATTAATATATTTCTAATTTCCTAAAAAAAGAGTAAGCATTCCGAAGAATTCCTTTATGATTTCAGGTCCTTGACACAGATTATTGTCCTACTGGATTTTTTTTTTTAGCAGCCTCCTGTTATTAATGTAATACATATTAAACAGCATAATCACCATTTAATTGAATAAAATAAAAAAAAAATTACAAAATTTAGAAAAACACTAAGTTTTTTACTTCATCTGGCATAGTAATATTATGAAGGATAATAATTTTATTTTGCGGTAAGAAAGGTAGTTAACTCATGTGCTTCCTGAATATATAAGCCATTTCAGCCTTGGTCATGTAATGTAAGAAGTGATTTTTGCATATTCTTATATATTTTCAGGACTAAAATCAAATATAATCAAATATATATGATTTTATATAAAATAACATCCTTTACATAAACAGAATCTTGTACCCAAAAATAGTATATATGATCTGAAAATTTTAGTAATATATAGTTACTGAGGAGACAACAGATGACCAATATGAGCACTGACTTCTTAAAATTACAGGTGGTTACTTTCTATATTAAGTATGTTAAAATGGCATTTTAAGGTACACACAAAAAAAAAAAAAAAAAGAAAAAATGTATATTTTAAAATTCTCTCGCCATTTGAGCAGTTGTTCCAAAGTTTATTACCCTGCAGAAGAACATTTCAAGAAAAGAACTGAAAATTGACATCAGCAATTTGAAATATTATTCTTCACAAGTCAAGATTTTAAGAGCAATAATTGCAATGATTTTTTGCTAGAAAAGAATAATGTTGAATTGATAATAGTCCCATATTATGGAAGCCATTACTATGTGTTGGTTTATCTCCATTGCTTCTCTTTTTAATTATTAAATAGAACAAAAATTACAAAAAAAAGTAATAAAATTTTAGGAAGTTTCATGTATATTTTTCAACATGATGTTATTTGTTAAATTTCAAAAGAAGGATGTTAATTTTTTTCTTCCTTCTTTATTAGATGTACAGCTGGTTTTAAATTTCCCCTCTATTTTATTTCTCTAGCTTTAATGATCAATACAGTTTGACGGGTCTTTTCACTGTTCAGAGAATCACAGAAGTTTGGAAGGGGTTGGAAGGATTTTCCAGAGATCATCTAATCCAAGGTCAAAGCATGTTCTGAACCCAGCTCCTGCCAGAGGCTTTGATTCAGTCATCAAAGATGTTTCTGGGTAACAGTGATATCAGTCACAGAGCACTTTTCTGTGAGGTTATATGATGGAAGCTTAAGTAGTGTTAGTAAGAATGAAGCACAGAAGTGATTATTGCAGCCATTAACACAGTAGCCCAAAGATTTTGCTAGAAATCAGATCTAGCTTTCACATTTTTGTGTCACAAGTTTCTGTCAATATTGTCTGTAGGTTGTAATTAATTCCCATGAAATGTGAAATGTTTCTTCCATTGACATAAAAGTAGCACCCAGAACTGATAGAAGACATATTTTTTTTCTACTGCTTAGGAGGAACAGATTAAATTTCATGACAATAATTGAAGGCGGGGGGACACTGGGAAATAACAGACCAAAAAAGTCAGCACATGTAAAAGAACTGTATCCCTGTTAGGACTCAAAACAGATGTCTAAAATCCATTTAAAGAAAACTACTAATCCACCCATTAAATTTATCCGTAGAGTTATAAAATAAAGAAATGAGACATTATAAGGTACCTTGCACAAGGTTATGTGACAGAAAACTTGAAAGAGTTCTTTGTGAATTCAACAGACTGCTGAAGGATAGCATATAAGGGAGAAGGATGTTTACTTCCCTTATAAATTGCTCTGAAGTTCTGCCATGAATTTATGTACAGAACAAATTGCCTTGGTTTTCATGTGTTGACAGTAACATTTTTGAGAGCATTGCCTATAGTAGTCTAAAATAGCTTAATTTCCAGAATAACAAAATTTTTTTTTCCTCCAAAACATGCAGCACCCTCTACAAAATGTTGAGAATACATTTCCAAAGGAAATGTGACCAGCTAGATAATTTCCTTTTCCCCCTTTTATTGGCACTAATTTTAAGCTGTTCCCCCATATATGTCAGGAGCTATTACAGCAATGTAAGAGCAGACTCAACTTTCAAAACAATAGATGCTCACTTTGTGGGTGACCAAGTGTTTCTGCAGTTAAGATGTGGGAGAAACAAATACGTTGCACTGAAATATAACATCTGTCCCTTGAACCATATTGAAGTGAGACATGGCTGAAAATCATACTCAGATCAAGGTCAGCCTACGCCTTCTTGATAGGCTTGATATAGAGAATTAAATAATTTAAGTAGCTCCAGACAATCTTTTTGCCTTTCAGAAACTGATTCTGCTACGCGTAGGCTCCATGGAAAACTTTTCACCCATGGGATGAAGAAATAATGCAACAGCTGTATGCACACATAGAACTTTATAAATAGGACTTCTTTTAGAGAAAATAGCTATCCATTTCTCATTCTTATACAATAGGAAATAAAGTACAGTCTCAATTTGGCAATAAAAGAAGAGCAAACTCTCAGCCTAATGAAAGCTGAATTAATTTTGGAGACAGAGGATCAGTGTTCTGTTAAACAGAAAACAGTTATTAGAACCTCACTGAATAGTTTGTGGAAAATGTTACTCCTGTGACACAGTCCCCAGGCATATTTTGGATGTTACTCTGAGAGCCTTATTTACAGCCCTTTTCAACAAAATGATTTTAATGAACTTTTCTAAGGAATGGCAGGTAATGACCATTGTTCTTTATTAATTGCATTCCTCTCTCAGCTATAGAACTAACCAAGAGGCATTCAACACAATATTTAAAAATGAACACAGCTCAAAAACTTATTAAATGCAGCCAAAAGGAACTCAGTTGAAATTAAAAGGAGACACCAAAGCTTAGTTTCTTATCAGGAACATGTTGCTGAACAGGTTTGTATCAGAAATCAAGATTGTTTTGCTTATGATTGTTTCATTAGTCAGAACTCTTCTTGTGTTTCGACTTTGGTACAGATTTCCAAATGTATTTCAAAGTCTTAAGACATGACTTTAGCTAAATTTAAGATAAACTAAAATTATTCTCCTCACACTTCTAGAAGGGACTGAAAATGCATGCAGAAAAAGGGAGTCATTGGACACAGATGGAGAAAGGCTTTTATAATTTGAAATTAAGAGAAGATTCTGCCACATTTCCTTCAGCAAGGTTTCCCTTTGTAAGGAGAGGTTATGTTTTGAACATGTTTATGGAATAGGTATCTGCATAATGAACCCATCTGACCACATCCTTGCAGTCCTGTAGCAGTCTGACACTGACTCCAGTGAGAGCAGGACTAAGCTGCAATACATTTTTCACTGAGGTATTCCTTCTGAGAGTTTATCTTGCCAGAACCACTGTTGGTTTCTCTATCTGCCTGAAAATGAGTGTGAAAGAGTTGCAGAGTTTGCTGAGTGACCAGTTAGTAAAAACTTGCTCCAGTCTTCTCTTTCAATTTTACCTCCACTGCTTAAAAAGAACATCCACTTGCTTATCTCTTCAGTCCTTTATCACTTCCACAGAACTGCCATCTGAACAAACTCATTTCAGACAAAAAAAAAAGGAAGAAAAAAAGACCCTTAAGGCTTGAAAAGACTTAAAAATAATTGAACTGTTGAACTTATTTTGTTAAAAAAACAAACAAATAAAGCCAAGTAAATAACAAACAAGAAAAACAGGGTAATGAAATGAAACTTTGCTTTATAGATCAGCTGACATGGTTGCATTTGGCTAGGAATGAAGCCTGTAAGGAAGCCTCCAGACATGTTACAGGAAGACCCTTCCCTTCTCTTGATGGTTGTCAGACAGGATGGAGTCAGTTTTCTTGCTTTGACAATCTTTCATCCAAAGCCTGCAGACACATTTTGTTGGACAAAGACATAAGGAAGAAGCTGCAGATACCTCTCCAGCTGCCTAGGAGGTTTTTCTCTAGTACAACAATAATTCCAAATAGATGATGCTTCAGATAAAATAGAAAGACATATTCTCAGTGCCCGTGAACTGAATCCATTGTCACAAAGTATTATGATAGCTTCAGATAAAACAGATGCTACTAGAGTTGTAACACTGACTTATCACGCAATGTTGAAATGAGATACACAAGAGGCAGTAAAGTAGCATTTTTAGAGCCAATTTTTTTGCTGTTGTTCTCTAGTAACATTTGTGCCACTTAGTGGCAGAGCATCAGTTAAAGCTTCATTAGCATGAGTACAGAAGCTCTGTGGCTTTTGTCAGCTCTGTGCAGGGCAGATAGAAACTTATTGGTGGTAGGCTCCAGTTGTCCTTTTCTGATCTGTATGCACAGAGAACATGGGATTTCATTAATTTCACTCTATGTATCTAAAATGTAGGTTTTCTGTCCTAGTCTGGTATAACCCCTTAAAGACAGCAGAGAGAAGATGTAGATAACTATTATAGCATGAGATGATAGCATGAGATGATGCCTGTGTCTTCATATCAACCAGAAAACAGCTTAGCAGAACTTACTCAATTGTCTATTTCTGGGGAAATGAATCCTGCCTTTGGAGTCCAGATACAGGAGATGCTGAATGTTTGACATTCATTTGCACTCTCTGGCAATGCTTAGTCTAAGAATTATTATTCCAATGAATGAGCTTTGCAGTGTCTTGAGTCTGTTCTGGCAGAGCTTCTTCATTACTTAAAAAGCAGCATTAAATGGAAATATCAACAATGTTGGATCAACCAGTTTTCTCTGTGTAGGCTCATGGTGACCAGCTGAGAACAGCTGTTTCAATAGGTAGCAAAGGTAGTAATTCAAACTATTGACTATAATTCAGCTTTCATAAAAGTTCAACTGGTTTTGAGGTAGTTAATCTTGAAAGATGTGACCTATTTCATTACCAATAATTTTTTAGAAATTAGAAGCACTCAGCTTCTCAGTGTTAATCTTTATTTTTCTCTTCAATATGACATTTTATATATTACTAACTACTACAATATATTTGTGACTATATTAGAGATATCACTATCTTTTATATAATTATTGTCACTTCATTTTTTTATTATTTTCATTTTATATATATAGTTGTATATTAATTTTTTACCACAGCTCATTGATTTGTCTAAGAAAATGCAAAAATTTCTGCAACAAAGCAGAGAGTTGAACCTCCATCTCTCAAATCATAAATAAAATGTCTAATCAGTTGTCAAACACTGGAAAAAGTATTTAGAATACACTCTTCTTTATTGGATGCCTTTTGAAACTATTTGGACCTTTGTTTAGAATCTTCAGAATTTCTTTACAAACACGACACTTAAGAGAATTTTATTCCTTAAAAAGCTATAAAAAATGTAATATCCTGAATAATGCCAAGCACAGTGTAGAAAGGGAAGAACAGTGTCTGGAATTTTGTGAGTGGCGTGTGTGGGCAGACTGAGCCATTTACACTGAACCAGCATTGGTTGATGTGGATACACTGAACCATTTCAAAAGCAAATGCTTCAATGGTGACTTTGTTGTACTGAAGGGTAGACCAGCCAATAACCACATGATCCCATCCTGTGTTCTTGGCAGTCTGAAACTTGAGTTCCTGCACATGGCAAAGTATAAATATAACTCATTCAACAAAAAATTGACTGAAGGCTTTCAAAACTTTTAATAAAAGACTTTTGGATTTGGTTTTTTTCAATACAAATCTTCAAGTCATGTTCTTTCCTTCAATCAAACCAGTCAATCTCCTCACATTGAATAAATAAATAAATAAATAGTGTTTTCCCCACTTCTTTTCTCCCCATTTGCAGAGTTATAAAGATTATAGATGTATCAGAACAAGCTTGTGTGCAGCAGTGTGCTTCTGCTCTTTTAAGGCAGAACTGCCTGGATCAATAAAAATCTGACTATCCCCCTCATTTAGCTTTGCTGTTGGTTAACTGGATGCTTGCAAAGCTACAGTCACATAGATCAGACAAGCCTAGTGAGCTAAACCAAATACCTCTGTAGTTATATTTGAAAGGTAAAATGATGTTAAACCTGAGGTATTGCAGACTGCTTGACAGAGGTGTTGAAATCCAAGGCAGATAAAAATCATTGAAGGGGAAAGCGGGAAATAAAACATAAAGAGAAGAGAGGTAAAGGTTTAGTTTTCATGGGAAACTTGCTTCACTAAACTCTGAATTGACATGGTGAATTACATTAACAACTGACACAGATGCACATTCGGTTTGTCGGAAGATTAAATCCATATGTAGTTACCACTCTACCATGCAAGCAATGTCGATCTGCCTGTGTTTGGCTTTTCCAATGAAAGGGTTCCCCATTCAGATGGTTATACCCACATGAGAGAATCTGCCTCCACTGGCATCGACTGATCTCTTAGGTGGTCTGCCATGATATTCTTTTTGTTGGCCTGATAAAGGCAATAACTTAATTTGTTTACATTTCTAGCCTCTCTGATACCCCAACTTTTGGAAGCAGTTTCTTCCATCCTGTTATTTATATCAAAGAATTTTAAAAGTTACTCTAAATTTTGGATAATCTTTGCTTTGAACTAGAGGTCTAATTTTCAACACTTGGACACATAACTCGTAGTTTTATTACTCCCTAAATACTTGGAAATATTAAGCTTAATAACACAAATATTAATATAAATGGGACCAATCCAACTGATGGTATAAGAACCACAAGATTTATTTGTTAACCTGGTGAGCTTCTCTGAGCAGGTAGACTGCAGAAGGTGTTTGATCAAAAAGGTCATTATGGTACAGGTAACAGAAGATTTCTGCAGTGATGCCATCTGGTCTTAGGATGCTGATATTGATGGTGCAGAGAAGAGTAGCACAGAAAAACCCTTAGTGGCTACTGTCTCCCATCCTACAAGATCTGGTCACTAACATAGAGCCCTGCAGCTGCCAGACACCCAGGTAGGATTTCTGAAGGACTGAGCAATCCATGTTGCTTAGACGTTGAGACAAAAACAAGATAGAGGAAGGCAGGAGAGACCATGCCACTTGTGCAAAGGAACGTTGAAGGGAAATAAGGGGACATTTTTAATAACATGGGGACATTTAAATGCTGAATTCCTGGACCTTTCCGGCCTTTATAAGAAAGGGAAGTCTAAGTACCAACAAGATTCAATGAGATTAAAGCATAAGACTGATCCCTCTGAAGGCATTTTCTTGAACACATATGCTCCCTTGGCCCTTATTGAAAACAGACATGGTCACTTCTGCTGAAATCTTCAAAGGTTTCGGAAGCATATATAAGCTGAAAGGACTGAGCTTTACTATGTAAACACTAACTATTCAGGTCCTTGAAGCATATGAAATATTCATAGGAACAAATATGTGATCAAACTTCTCCATTTGTTTATGATTGGAGTTCAAATATTATCAAGATGTTTCTGTCATTGGCATGTATAAAACTGTTCTCTGCACAGAAAAAATTCGTTCTCCATCCCTTCTTGGAGTCCATCTCCTGTATGCCCTTCATGAACCTGCAGTCATTCTTCCTTGCTTTTGGGTCTGCTGGGTGGAAGGACACTCACTCAAGAAGGCATCAGTACCACCCCCAGTGCGGGTTCAGGCCCTACTCTCAGAAAATAATTTATTGTTCTAACAAAATGATGCAACTGTTTTCCAGACAGTTTTTCCTGTTGTTTTTCATAGCCCAGAGAAAGAGACCAGCTTCAGCTCCAGACATGAGTCATACACCAGGCAGGTAGACAGTAACCCTTTCCTGGCTGACCTGTGGTGCTCCTGTCCCATTTAAAACATCACCAAGAGCCGCCGCCTGTCACGCAACTGGCTACAGCCCTGCAGTCTGAAACTGAATGTCTTCACCAGCACGTTGCTACATGCTACATGCCACTTCAGCCAAGCTTTTAATAACACAAATCTTTTATTGCAGGAATAGGATTAAATCATATCTGGACAGAAACATCTCAGCCTCATCATCACGGAACATCAAGGTAGAGGCTGAATGCATCTCCACCCAGTAGTGGAGATACACCAGCTGTGCCCTGTGCTGTATGGGAAAAGGAAGACACTGCTTTTGGGAAGGGTGTGCCCTGTGCTGTATGGGAAAAGGAAGACACTGCTTTTGGGAAGGGTTAATTGATAGCCCTGACCTGTCACTCCAGCTCTGCAGCAATAACAGAGGTTTTTTACAGCTCCCAGATGTCTGCTTTTAGGCAAATAATTTTATTTTTTTTTTCCTATTCTTATGGTTGGCTCTGATGGTCAGTAATGATAAATGAAAGGATCCTTTGCTGATATGAATGAGATGGTAATTTCTGCAAGAAAAGGTCTTGGTAGGAGAAAAATGCCTTTTACAAGACCAGAAGTTCAGGATTCCAGACAAGTACCAACCTTATTGCAGTGTAAGTAACATTGTTCTCATGCTGAGTGTTTCTCATAAAATTATTTTGAATAACAATAATAATAATAATAAAAACATTATTCTTTCCATATAACAGAACAATATGAAACTTCCAAAGCAAATAGGAAGAAAGAAAAGTCTTCAAATAGGAACAAAAAATATTTTCTAATAAAAATAAGGCCTCAAGCTACAGCAGAATACCTCTCAGATACCCCTCCAAAATCTTAGCATTTGCATTGTTCTTCCTAAGTTAACAGTGGAACAAATCCAACTCATAAAGTCAAAACATATTATACAAATATTTATTTATTTAGAAGAGATAATATGAAAGCCAAGTAAATGAAGAAGTGGGGTACCATCTTTAAAGCTTCAGTAAACTACAGGATTCCAGGAACAAAATTTCTTTATATCCAGATTATGAAATATTACTCATAGCAAAGCTTTTTTTCACAGTATTTACAAAAGTTGTAAGCAGTGGTCACTGCCAGTGACAATAACACAGACACCTTGCTGTTCCAACATTATTTTTTGTTTATAATACATATTGCATGTACACTTAAGAGTCCTTCATGGGAGTGTGTATCCCAAATGTAGTACAAACACAAAACATATCACAGAACTACATTCCTAAACATCTTTGCTTGTTTGTAGAGAAGACTCAACTAAAAACTGTTTGGATGCAGCAGGATTCACTAATAATGTCTGGTGTGATCACTGCTACACATTTCACAAGAACTGTTTACCATAAAGACACACACAGACAAAGTGCAGAAATAATGTTATGAAGCAATGAGTTAAAAATTCATTGTTGTATCTTACCTAACATCAGTATGACCTAACATTTGGCAGCATATAGATTAGAATCATGCGTGCCCTACCTAGTTTATCACAAAATCATCAAATGCTGCTGAATTATTTATAGTCTTGCATGTTTTACTTATTTTTGGATTTCCAGAAATGGCATTACCAGGTCAGCCAAGATATTCCAGCTAAAAAGGTGACATCATTCCTGGAAGTTAGATTTTGTAAGAATTGTATTAAAACATAATACCTTGCTTTTATTACATATATTTCACTCTAAATAATGACTTTACAATCCGACTATGTATCTCTTCATACATTTAAGGATAGTGAATGTAATATTTCCTGCCATCAGCATCACATGCCATGTTTAGGAGAGGAAATTAGGAGTAATGTAAACAAATAAAATTACAGGGTAATTTTGCATAAGAAAGAAGTGATCACTCAAAGATAATTTAGATAGGTCATCCGGGAAAGGCTTTGCAAACATTTCCCCTTAGCTCTTTTCTGATATTTCAATCAAGATCTATTTTTTTTTTCTGAGAGATGACATACAAGAAACAGTGTTTTCTTAATATTTACTGCAAAATGAGTTATAGTTTACCTACTGAATCTCTCATTTCCTTCCTACATCATTGTATCTCAGAAATCTCTGCTTCAAATACTAGACTTAGACTATGATATCTACCATGATGGCAGCTGAAATTAATGAGGCCTCAAAGTTTGTCCCTCTGTCAGAAGTTCTTCCGGATACATTTCATTTTTACAGTTGCACAAATTGTTTTCAAACAGATCTTTACAGTCCACAGAAGGATGTTTCCTTAGCAGGAGAATTCTTGGACAACAAGTTCAAAAATATCTCCTTTTGCATTGCTGGATGTAAAATTCAACCACCAGAGCAAAAATGTAGTTTTTGTGGTCAGGTCAAGGCTGCCACTGTGAGTTTAATGAGTGGTGTCCAAACATCTTGTTGTTAACCTTCACTTGAAAAACACACCTGATAACAGCAGATAGGTACACTGATAAGTTTAATAGCTTACTTTATTTACCATCATTCACCTTAGCTTGAGGTAGAACTGTTAGATTTTGGGGGTGTTTTTTTAAGCCTTTAGCAAACCTGTGCAAGAATCCACTTATTGTATCCAAAGAAGCCTGAACTACCAGTTCTTCTAGCTCTCTGGACACAGAGTCAAAATGATTGACTAATATCTTCCAGGTGCCCTATTCCTTGCTGAAGAGCTCTGTGGTGGGGTAGGTGTCAGGAGTCCCCAAGAGTGCTGAGGAATAAGTGCATTTGCATTGGGCTCCTGGGAGCTCTGGAAACAGCTGCCGCAATGCTGGAGAAATGTGGGAAAACAAGGAGCAACTGACTGAGGTGACGTATCAAGGTCCTGTGGGCACATTTTGAGGACCTAGAGCAGGGAGGGATGTCTGCAAGTCTGCAGTGTGCTGCTGACAGAAAGGATGAAGGCAATGAAGTCAGGGCTGCCACTGCTGCCAATTTTCTCTCCTCTCTTGCCAAAACCTCACAAGAGCCAGGTTCACTCAACAACATGCTCTTACTGCCATCAGCTCTTTCCCCAGGCTCTGTGAAGGGGAGCCTACTTTCATGGTAGTAAGGAAAATGGGCCACAGTCTGTTCTTGGGCTCTCTGAACAAGTGATTCAGCTCAGATCAGCCAAAACCAGCATGGCAAGTTTTTCCATACTGCTTGTTCTGAATAGTCCCTACTGCAGGCTATTCCCTAAATTGTGTCTGGACTTTTTCTTGCTGAGTGCCATTTGGCATGTTAACAATTAAGTACTCACATGCCAAATCTTCTCTTGTTTTCTTGTCTTCTCATTTCAGTAAGTCCCATCAGTCAGGAAAGATTTTTGGTAGCTGGATCTTTCTAGACACAGGTATTGAATTAGCACTGCACACATTTTTGGGTTACTTTATATTTCAGTGAGGATTCGTTCCAAAGCAAGTGCCATGCCCTTCTTTCTTGATAACAGTACAAATGTCATACAGCTTCTGGCACCAGTCAGTTTAAGAATTTCCAACTCCAGTAAGTCTTACATAGCTAAATAAAACACCATCCCCTAGGCTTAATTAAATCCCCTACAAAAAATTACTGTGCATAGGGCTTTCCAGCTGTCAGATTAACCCTGTCGGATATAATTAAAGTAGAAAATGAAACTGTTATAAAATCAAAACAGATTTTATGTAGTATGTACACTATACCTGGACACCGAAGAATTTGTAGTAGCAGCTAGCTATAATTAATACAGGATTCAGGGTCAACTAATTAATTACTTTAAGAAATTTTAATTTTTTTTAACATTTTATATTAGTTATTCAAAATGAAATGTTTTCTGCTTTAAATCTTTTCTAAGTCTCACTTAATATTTCTACAGTATGCTAAGAACATGACAGTGTCTAAGTAAAATTCTCCTTGAGTCAGAAGAGTCTGTTATCACAATTTGCAACACAGAATTAAAGTCACTAGGCCAGAGACTTTGGTGTGTTACTGTCAGCATGCACTGCACAACCTAACTGGTTTAGGGGCTATATGGGTCTATTGATACATGGCTGAAATATCTTAAATCCTGATGTATTTATATCCTGTGAGGTGGGAAGTACTACTATTACCACTCTGCATATAGAATTAGGCACAAATAAATGAATATTTGATCCTTCAGGGTGTTAGCCAGCTAATTCTGTCTAAAATTATACAAATGATACTCTTACAAGTCTTTGTGAACTATGCTTAACTGATTTATGAGGTCTACAAAAGCTGTGAGTGGGTATATTGTCCTGAATGTTAAGCCAGCACCCTATACACCCTTCTTAGTCCAGAAATACTTTAGAGTGCTTTAAAGTAGACAAAACCAGGGACTTCTGTCTTAAAAGTGGATCCTGACAAGTGGAGCCGACATCAGATGTTGTTAATCTCACCAGTATCTGTTGTCTTGGATCAGAAAGCCTAAATCTGAAGAAGGTAGTACAGCAAAGTAGAAAAATGTGATCTCTAAATTTGAAAATATAAGTGTCCACTCAGCAGCTTTCACTTATCAAATTGCTTTCATAACTACTCTTCCCCCCCCTGCCCCCGTTTTCTTCTGTGTAATTTTGCAGTGCATCTTACTGCCTGCTGAGCTGGCTATAAAGCCCTGATATAAAATATGTTACTTTTTAAGAAGCATGAGCATATAACAATATGGACGTGCAGCCTCCTGTGCTCATTAGGGTGAATGGAATGTAACTGCTAAAGCTCCAGGTCAATCTGTAGTGAAGTGCACAGGAACGACATGGGTCAGTGAAAAGAACAAAACTTCATATTGCACCATTCTTTCCCCACTCTTTAAAGGAGAGCTGGGACTCCCTCGATGTCTGGTGGTGTTTGCATTATTTTCTGATTGATCAGGATTCATGTCACATAGGTAGGTATTTCAGCTTTCGTTATAAACTTTAATGAACCATGTTCCTACTCTTGGTGATAATGACTGCCTTCACAGGCTTAATGATAGGAAAGTCCCAGTAAGTTATCAAGCCCATCTCCTAAAACTGTTCCCCAGAGTACTTTCTAATTTAAAAGTTCCAAGTAACAGAGTTTCTACAGCTTCCATTGAGAGACCCTGTTGATTACTTGGTTTGTTCTCAGGAGTTTATCTGTATATTCATCCCACATTTTTGTGCTTTTAAATTAATCCAATTATTTGTTTAAATCCACTAGAACCTTCAGTGTGGAACTGACAACAAAAAAAAGGAGAAGTTAGAAAATAGAAAGGAAATTACTAGCAGGAAAATGAATAGTGTGTACGGACACTTTAATCTGCCATTTCTGCATCCAGTTGTGCATGTCTCCAGCCCTCATTTCTACAGTATCTATGAGCAGTTTCCTTTTCAAGCCCTTTTTCTAGAAAAAAACTGTTTGCATTTATAATAATGACAGGCTTTTTCCTCAGTAAGTAGTGTAAAGTGTCTGTATGTCACAGGGGCAGACATGCATACTTCGGTGGTGCCCCTAGATGAAGAAAGAGAAGAGGGGCTCTATGGCCAATTTTCTCTTTATGGCTTCACACAAAGGTGCTGCACACAGGGACTTGTCTGCAGAACAAGCAGCTGCAGGGCAAAAGTAGCTTAAGAAACAGTTTCACACTGAACTCTATCTCAACAGAGGACAGAGTCCAAATGATAGTCTAGGTCTGAATTATCATGAAAATACAGAGAGATCCTGACTTTACATTAAGTTAATTGGTTTCTTTGCTGACTCTTGTTAGAGAAGGACAAAACTGACTTTTCTGAGCAACCTGGTTTATCCCCACCCTTTCAACATTGCCTGAGAAATTTAGAAGTTTTTATTACTAATCCAGTTTTTGTGACTTCATTATCAGGTAAGATCCATATAATGACAAAATTTCAAAATTTCATATGCTTCTCGGAAGTTTTGTTTCTGTTGTCATATACTCATTCAGACCGTGACATACCACATTAGAGGTCTAAAGAGGCAGAAAGCATTTAACACAGTGAAGAAAGAACTTGTGCTTACATGGTGCTCTAAGAAAGCAAGGGACTAATTTGATAGAACTGAATAAATTCTGATTTTTAAATTATCCTTTTTTTAATACAAGGAGGTTTTTTTAAACAATATCTTCAGTGATGTGTATTTTTTTTTCTAAATTGTTTCATATTTGAAGTTTTCCAAAGGTAAAACCTTCAAGGAACTGTCCTGAGCAAAGTTCATTTGGATTTTTCATGAAGGATCTGCCATGGCCTTAGGAAGTTGATATGCCCTTTTCTACTCAAGTCTTCCCACTCCCCTTCTCCATTAATTAGTGTAACTCACACACAAAAGTTAGTGGGAAACTGTTTCAACAATCTTTTAAGCAACTTCAGAATAAAATAACCAAAAGAAGCATTTCAGCAGAGTATTTACAGTGTAATCTAGTGGTATTTCCTAGTGGCTCCTTTGGCAACTCTTGTTGATCACTATTTATAAAGTGGTGGTTTAAGCCACTCATTATGATTTACCTTTTTTACAATTTTGTGCATGTTCCAGAACACTAGGTCTAATTTTGAGAGGGATCATTTTGAATTTTTCTGCTTTGTATATAAATGTCTGGTCTTGTTTTAAATCACGCAGTGTTTTGGCATCAATACTATTTTGTAGCAAAGAAGCCACAGATGCCTTGTCATTTGCATGAATAGAGCTTGTTCTTCTACAATTTTCTGTCAGGAACACTACAAAATGACAAAAATATTTTGAGAAAGCTTGAAAATGGAGACTCTCAACCTCAAATCACTAACTTGAGATGTCAGACTTGTTCAGTTACCTATTTGGGCTTTTTGATTTTTACTTCAATCAAAGCCAAATGCTAAAAGTTTTGAAGTTCACCATTCCCTGCTGTGACTCCTAAGATGCGTTAGAACATCATATGCTCTTTTTAGTGCAAACAGCCTGACCTACCAAGCTGAACTACCTTATGAAGAAAGGTTTTGCAAGCAGAAAAATCACTGTATCTGAAATAAAGTGCCAGATAAATCAACATGACATCTACATGCAGTGACAGGAACCCAAAGACTTTTTTGAGTCCTGAAGTCTATTTCCTGTGTCTCCTCCTCTGCTGATATGACATTAGGTTTCACTGTATAGATGACTTGGAAGAGTGATCCATCTGTGACATGCAACACACAGTTCCTGCAGAGTGACAGCTGCAGCAAGAAATTGCTGACTTGTACCAAATGAGGATCACTAAAGATGTAAATCAATATCAGGAAACAGGAAAGAATGGTAATGAAAGGGAACATCAGCTTCATCAAAAGCACTTTTAAATGCTTTATTATTCAAAAAATCTTCACGGTTTCCTAAACTTATGGGTTCTATTATAGCTAAACTGAAAAATCTTGTTGACCCTGTCACAATCACCCTGTCACAAATTTTAGTCAACCCATCTTCATGAACACTGGAGATGTATAATAAGTGTTATCTATGGATTATACATTACGCAGGAATGAAATCATAGTTGTTCATATACTTATGTGCATATACTTCTGTGCTTATCTTTGCCGATACACTTGTGAAGAACATCTGCAAAGATGTTATTGCTACACGTGGGCAGAGCTGCTCTCTTAATTTGTCATTGTTTGAATTGCTCTGTTTTGAGATGGTGCATTAGAATAGCAAGGTGATGGCTGTCAGGGCATTGTGGCCATGCTCCCATATAACTCACCCAGTCTACATCTAAGGTGGGTTTTTGGTCAGGTTTGTGTTTCACTTTTCTGCCTGTTTGTTTGGATCTCATTTTTTGTTTCCTTTATTTTTTCAAGCAGACCAGAGTTGTCTCTCCAAGGCAAACAAGATCTGAAGTAAACAAGTATTAATGTATAAAAGGTGGTTTTCTTTGTATTACGGTTTCAAGAGAAAGTTGGTTTGCATTATGTGTTTTGGCTTAGGGATGCAAACTTATTTCTCTGATGAGTTTAATACTCAGTTGCTTAGAGACAACCTTTACAAAAGGTTTTTCCAGTTAGAACAAACTGGAATTTTATATTATTTTTTAAAATATTATTTTCTTAATGAAGAAAATCCTGTGATTACTGCTTACATTGAAATGGCAGACAACATCAGGTAAACGTGACCTTTTCATTCTTTCCATCTGGCCTAGACAAAAGAGGTGAGAAAAAGATCAGTTTCCCAATGGGCCAGATTGTTCAGGCCACAGCACATGTTGTGTAGCTGTCTGATGCTCCAAAATAGTATCTGGCTGAACCAGATGACAACTTCAGTACTCATTGTGCAATTCAGCTTCTTGATTTGAAAAAGCAAAATAAAGCACACCACCATCACAGCAAATGTGGCACACTCATACTTTGTACGTATTCAAACACAAGCACTCAGCAGGAAAGGCTATTATTTACAGGCTGAGATTGACAAGGAGAAGGAACCCTTGCAGACCTAAAAAGAGCAGCAAGCTGGGCAAAAATTCTGCCTCTAGTCATGTTGTATCCTCATCTAGACTGTGGTTAAATACTGTCTCTCCATAATGAGAAATTCATGAGCTCAGGGAAGTAGCTCCATGTAGTGAGGTCCTATTTACCTAGGGATTTGAGATGACTGCTGATGTTGTAAAATTTTCATTCAAGGAGCCGTTACTGTAGTACTTTATTGGAGCTTGAACCTCTCTGCACCTTCCCTGCATCACCCTACTACACTGCATCATCTGTTCCTATAGTCCTTCACAGCTCAGACTCTCACCAGCAATTAATGCAGTTTGAGTAAGTCACCTCTTGGCAAAATGTCCTGTGAGGAATTTTCAACCTATCTCCTGTTTCTGCCTCGTCAAGAGGACTCATGGTTGATCTAGACCTTTGGTGCTTGTGATTACTCCATCATCATAGGAGATAGGATTATAATTTCTGTTACCATTATAAGGCAGTCATAAATAATTTTTTTAAGCTTGTCTGAAATATCCAGAAGTTTTCTTGAAGTACACTATATCCTGACAAGCATAGGCACAACGAAATAAGTCAATGCCTGTTACTGCGTTGCTTGGCAATGTAAGGGAATGAGCGAACCATCTACTGCAGAAGATCAGAGGATAATCTGTCTGTTTAGGATCCCCAGAAATTTCCACCATATCACAGAACTGCATTACAGGCAGGGAGCAGAAAGAAACAGTACAATGATGAAGACCAAAAGATTCTTATTTTAGTTCATGTGCAATACTCACTTGATTGGTGCAAGGCATTTGCATCATTTTGGTACTCCATATTATTGACAGATAAGACAGGAAAGGTTCAGTTAGGAGTATGTACCTTGCACTCACTGTAAAAGTTTTACCTTGCACTCACTGTGAAAGAGTTTTAATTAATACTTGTCTACTATTTATCTCTGAAGTGTTTTTCTTACAGTAACAGAGGAAATCTGATTCCAGCCTGTCTAAAACTGATCAAAAAGAAAGAGAAGGAAGAATAAATAGGGAATTATTATTCTTTTAAAAAAAGGTATTTTCAGGATATACTACGCTGAGGGTATCTGCTTAAGGGACTTTTGCATACCCAGTGATGTGAAGTGTGAAAGTTGATGCTTTTGAGTTACTTTTTTTTATTGAACACTTGGTCACAAATTACCCTGTCTTATATGTGTTTCTGCTTACTATCACTCAGGACAGAGATCTCAAAGTCTTTGGTGAATAGGTGGATTCAAATTTGCTAATGTTCTCTCTTTTTCAGCAACAGATATATGCAACCTGTGAGCAACCACTTCAGCCAGAATTTGAAATAGAATTTCTGAAGGGAAATGGCCTATCATTCCTCTATCTTACACCTTGAGAGTGCAGGTTTGATTTCATATGAAGCTGTAGCTGAACTGTAAAAACCCCACAGATCATATAAAAAGCTTTCAGTGAATTACAAAATATTAATCACACAATGACATATTTTTTGTGTTAACATTTTTACAGCACTGCAGGAGTCAATCAAAATCAAGAAAAGAGACTGGCTGGGTGGAAGCAAAATGAAATTTAATGAATAATAAAAGAGAAAGTTAAGCTGCATGTCTTTAGAAACTGATATCTTTTTGTTGAATTAATGGATGAACTAACAGATCAAAGGTTTATAAGTGTCAAGAGAAAGAGGTGATGTGTGCATCGTTAAATGCTGTACTTTATTTCTATAAACATAGACTATCAAACCAGAAAGATTTATTATAAGAGTGTATCTTTCTTCCTAACACAAACCATAGGATATTTTTATTTAAAGGAGAACATGACTTTTAAAAAGAGCGGGAAAAAAATTCAAAACAAACCATTAAAAAAACTCCCAATTTTTTTTTCCTAATCCTTCAAAGCTCTAGAAAAAGGATTACAATGATTAATTTAGTACTCCCCCTAAGAAGATATTTGTTAGATTGCACTTCTGGGTCAGAATCTGCTGGGCCACAGCCTGCAGGACTGTGGGCTACTGATTGTTGGAGTGTGGGCTACATACTGGCGTCTCTGGGTTGTGGAAAAGGTATAAACAGAACCATAGATATGACTGTTGAGTAATTCAGCTGCTTAGAAGCAAATACTCATTTTTAATGTTTTCTAAAATTCAAGGAAAATCTTTTTTTCTGTGTATGGATATTAAGCAGAAGAAAAGGATAAGACTTTTTACTGGAAGAAACTTAATGGTAACTGGATTTGCCCTCCTGACCTCTCCGGACAATTCTACTAGAATTCCCAGAATTCTTGATGCTATAAACTGGAAGGCCACTGGATTTATTGCTTATTTCAAATTTATTAATAGCATATAATTTCTCAAAAAACTCATTTTGATAATAACAGAAATATAATGATTTCTGAAAATGAATAAAGCCTTTACACTGTCCTCATCTCCATTTCTTCAGCACAGTGGCAGATTCTCTGAGCTATGTAAGTGTTCATGGTACCTACAACCTGTATCTCTTCAGAACCCTGGATTCAAGTGATATCAGCCAACTTAATATGAGTTTGTTTGGCTTGTTGTTCCATTACATCACTTGATATGAAACTGTGAACCTTGTTCCACATCAGTGTTTAATGTGTCTCCATGAGCCTATTGCATGATTCCAAGCAAAAATATGAATATGTTGAACATTGCACTGAATTTTTCATTCCCTGAACTTCAAATGTAAGAATATTAAAAGTAATATCACCCTCTTAGTTTTACTCAGGAGTCTTTGCTTCAATCACACATTCTTGTTTGATTTTTCTCTTTGAGATAAAGTTTTATATGATACTACTTCATGTCCAAATGTCTAGGACAGGTTTCACTGCAAGAATTCTACCAGCTATAGCCTGTTTTGATCTTTGTGGCTCTTGTTATTCTTGCTGGTTTTTTTGCAAGGTGAATAATTAAGTATTCTATGTGAGGGATTTGTGGAAGCATTAGCAGAAAAGGCAAAAACATCCCTCAGAAAGTCACAATCTGATCTGGATATTGGTCACATGGTTTAAGGTTATTCATTTTCCTGAGGCACATGCCTGATTTGGAGTATTCTGAATCCAGGTAAAAAAATTAAGCCTCTTGATGATGAAGATAAAAGGTAGGATGCTCATCTTACCTTGATTGCTCAGTACAGAGAAATTTTCTCATTTGGTACTCCTGAAATGTTGTCCTTATCAGTGATTTCTGTGGCTGGAAGCTAAATGACAATGAGCAGTAGAGGTTTTGTTATACATAGCCCTGCTCTGGCTTCCAGTCTGAACCCACAGATCAGCCACATCGTGGTTAACTATGATACAGTGAAAAATTCTCCTCTGTTTTACTCACCTGACACACGTATTAACCTTTACAAGTACAGCTTCCAGATGTCAAACACCACCTCCTCCACCCAAAAAGACACATAAAAAACCAGAAAATTAGAATGTGACTTCAGTGGTTTTATTATTGCTCTTAAGAACTTTTTATATGAGAAAAAACACCTGATGGATGCAATTAAGAAAGACAAATAAATCCTTGTAATATGATGATCAGAGACTCATGTGCATTGAGCTTCAATTACAGGTACTGAATTTTGTCCTAATATGCTTGTATGTACATTTAAATCTGTTTAGAGAAAGATTTAATACCACTACTTTGTCATTAAACAGAACAAAGTTAGAGCTTATCAGAGAATCAGAAATGGTTTCAAAATACTGAAAGATTTTATGTAAAATATTCTTGGGGTTTTTTTTATTTTTTTCATGTTTCTCCCTAAGGAGTTATTTGAAAGAAGTTATTTGACTCAAAATGGGAAACAGTTGTCAGAACTCCAGTTTTGGCAAACAAATTAAGCCTGTTAACTAGTTTGATAAAAATAAACTGGGGGCAGTATGCTGTACATTATAATTATAGACATGTTTAGAAATACATAAAATTAAAAAAAAAATCAATCAGTACATTTTACATTATACAAAAGAATAACATTTTCAATTGAAATTTTGACCATATTTCCGATAACACAATTGTTACAGTTTTAATATGGATGTTTAAATCATTAACATTCTTGACTGAAATAATAAAAGAACATGAACCCAGAACCATTTAAACTTTAACAGCTTCTAAATCTCATCTTTCAAAGAACTGTTGGTTTTCTTGCCTTCCAGCTGACAGAAAGGAAGTGGGTAAAATAAACTTCCTTAAATAGTGATTGGCATTTATTTAATTCAGAATGCCAAAGCAGCCACAGTGAATTTCCCTACACATCTTCAGAAAGAATTAGAACTACTCAACTTTTAAGATTTAAATATATCTCCAGGCAAGGAAGTCCTTATTTCTAGAATATCAGACATTAATTTTCATGTTAAAAAAAAAATCAGAAATCGAATTTTTACATAGTTGGTATGGTTTTGATATTGCTATACTTGATTTATTTGAAAGTGTGGCAAGGATAAAGTTAAATAGAGTAACATAAAGTTCAGGGAAAGTGAGTTAAATTACAATTTTATACAGTTCACTAACACTTGAAGAAAAGATATATGGTAGTCACTATTTGTGTAAGCCATTAAAATGTCCTAACTTCATTACTTGCCTGAACCTTTGACTGTGTGGATTATAAGGACTCTCAGAGGCACAGAGTCTGGTACAGACATGTCCTAACTGCTACGTTGTGTTGTAAAAGCAGAAGAAGAATCAAAAATAAAAAATGTTTAAAATTGCTCTCTATTTGACAGGCAGAATTAATACAATCTAAATTGCTGTGCTATTTTAAGTTGATCCATATACTAGTTATATGCCACTCCTGTCAAGCAAGATAACTCAGTACTGAGTCATTCCTTAAGCTATGTGGATTAGCTGAAATTTGTTTGCTTGCAGCTTCTTGTGTACAATGATGTTTGTGGAAACCGCAAGAATGTAAACTATGTATGCCCAAATTTTAAGAAAATTCCTCAATGCTGATGTCTTTTAGTACCAAAGACTGAAATATATTGTCCATATGCTTTATTTAAACTGATTTTAAAAGTATTCAGTATACCTGATCTTTGGGACAACACATAAGTGCTTTCAGAATTGTTCTAGCTCAGCAGGAATAATTTGTGGATTGTAGAATGCCATGAGGAAAATGGGACAATGTGCATATGCTTATGAATCATTTTGGGCTTAACATTTCTCTGTGAGTGTTCTTCACTGCAGGGAAGTGCAACTGATGACCTTTGTAGTCTGACAATTAATGAAAAAACAGAATACAGTCATCAAGGCTGGAATCCATATGACGAATTTTTCCCAGATTGCATTTAAGTTTGATCACTAAAAGCTCAATAGGAAATTTTTTGCCACTATTTTATGGTCTGCATTGTTTCTGTGCTTACAGAGACTACTTCTACTTCTTCAGTGACTGAGAAAGTGAGATTTTTATTTGATCTTCATCAAGAAAATGATATGACCTCTTTTTGAAGATCATCAAGTGTTAGATCAGCAGTAGACTTTGAGGTATTACTTGATATCAGAAGCTAGTTCTGAAGTTGTGAAAAGTATGTCTGCGTATTCCCTATTAGTGTAGCACACATATTCAACTTCAAAATATTCCTTTAAATCTTTTTCTCAACAAAGTTACAAAAAATCCTACATTATAAAACAGGAATACTGTGACAGAAGCACACACTCTTAAATTCTGTATTTGAGCTAAAAGGAACAATGCACATGGAAAGGATCAAAATTTTATATTCCACCAACTTCTGGGATTGATACTAAAGACTCAGACCTCAGAAGAGATCTGTACTAAGGACTCTGATTCACTAGCCACAGGTTACCATGTTTCTTCCCTTCTTCATCTTTCATTATCAAAACATCCCCACCCTGACTGTGTTTCAGAAAGCAAAGGAATGGAATGAAGAACACAAAAACTATCAAGTTATAAAAATCAACATCTGAGAGAAAATAGATTTTTTTTCAGGGTTTGGTGTTAGACTTTAATTAGTTCCTGCATAATCTTTCAGCAGTCTGTGTTCTTGCTCAATAGAATATTTCGTTCAAAGGTAGGGGTTTTTTGATTCATATGATAATGAGCTAAATCTGCTGTAAATTAATCTCCCAGGTAAATGAAAGACAAAGAGTAAGTCTTACTTCTTCAACTGTCAGCTTCACAGGCTGTTCTGATTTCTCTTCTTTTCTCTGGATGATTTTCCCAATTTTTTAGATGAAAGTTCAGTCTCTTTGCTCACTGCAGTACAGATTCTGTCATTTTCATGGATTCATACCTCATTCATTCCTCCATCTTTTTACAGACCTGATGTTTTATCTCAAAAATGCAATTTACTGTGATTTTTCAGAGATCATTACATATTTCACTAGGAAATTCGATATGGAACTTGTATGATTTCAATGTGATCCCCACAGAGATGCAAATGCACCAGTATTATTAAAATATAATTAATGATGGCTAGTCAGATGGGAGTTAATGATGGTTAATGGTTTTTTAAACATACAGGTCTCTCTTCCAGTCCAAATTGATGCAATTTTTGCCTTCACACCAGCTGTTGACTCTACAATTCTTTCTAGATTGAGGATGTCTCTCACTAGAGGTGCCTCATAACCTTGAGTTAGCTGGATCTTGGGCTGATTGCATACTTTCCCATATGGCAGCACTGAGAGGTCTTCTCTAAATTTTTAATACATTTTTCATGCACATTTGGTCACAATGAAAACTGAATTTACAATATTTTTCTTTCCCTTTATGAGACAATCCTTCCACCTCCCGGGTTTACTTTACAGGTCATGACAGTCCTTTACATTGGCAACAGTGTGAACTAAAGAAACATTGCTTCCTTATATCCCTTCCGAGTGGGAATTTCTGCAGTGCAGTTGGCTACTTTCCTTCTGCACCAATAGCATCCATATGGTGATTTTTTTTTCTGCTCTATTTAATATTTTCTTTATTCAGGGGTCTTTTCCAATTTGGCTATGTAAGACATGGACTTCTTTTGCGGGGTGAACACATGGTTAAAAAACACGAATTTTATAAAAAGGGCTGTGTGGACTTTAAATGAAGAAAAGAAGCCTGAGGAATAACAAATGTAGCATAGAAAACACAGAAAAATTAACACATACTGCTGCACATGACAAATAACAGAAAGGAAAACTGCTTAGTCAGAATCAATCAGCAATGTGAGATACAAAATAATTGCACAGAAGGCTCAGACACATGTTCAGATTCCCACTGTTCAACAAGTTTCTGAGCATGCACTGAATCGGTGTAGTGTTCTTAGCCTATGGCAACAGAACATCTAGTAACTTTTTTTAACTCATTTTCATTGCATGATCAATCAAATTTTGTTTTTGTTGTGTGCTTGCACATTAAAAGGGATTAAAACAGTCACACTTTTGCCTGTAAATCTATGGCAGTGTTTTGGTTTCTGATATGTTAAGTAGGGATTTGTTTTTATTAGCAATAGTATACTGCTTTAACATTTATGTCTTTGCTTCAAAAACCCACTGTCTTCATATGAATCTGAACTGTTATAGCACAGATATTATAAAACCTGTCACTGAGTGGCAATATTGGTGTTTGTGCTGTCTCAAAAGTTATTGGATTGCTGCATGTGAATGCTGTGATGACCCTGTGATAATAGAAAATATTATACTCCCCATTTCCAAATAGAAAAGGAAGGTAAGATCTTAGGATTTGGTCGCATTTACAGAGAGAGGTTATGCACAGCTTGGCAATGAATTAGAAATTTGAGGCTGACTCCACACTGATCTTCTTTCATCAGTTTCCATGTGCTTATTTCTGGTTTTGTTACATACTAATAACCTGATAATACAAAATGTGTCAGGTAGTGAAATACTCAGCAAATCAAAAGAGAGAAAAGTGAATAAACTGAAAAAGACAGAAAAACATTTTAGAATCGTAGAATATTGCTGAGCTGGAAGGGACCCCAAATGATCATCGAGTCTAACTCCTGACTCTGAGCAGGGAAACACCAAAAATCAAACCATGTGCCTGAGAGCATTGTTCAAATGCTCCTTGAACTCTGTCAGGCTTGATGCTGTGACCATGTTACTGGAGAGCCTGTTCCAGTGCCCAACTACTCTCTGAGTTAAGAATCTTTTTATAATATCCAACCTAAACCTCCCCAACACAACTTCAGGCCATTCCTTTGGGTCCTGTCAGTGGTCACAGAGAGAAGAGATCAGTGCCTGCCCCTCCACTTCCACTCATGAGGAATGATTAAGTCTCCCTTCCCCAGGCTGAACAAAACAAGTGACCTCAGCTGCTCCTCATAAGGTTTTCTCTCTAGATCCTGTTCCATCTTTGTAACCCTCCTTTGGGCACTCTGTACTGGCTTTATATTCTTTAAAGAATAAGGCAGGGCCTTAAACACTGAGACCTAAAATGAAATGTGATCATTAAAACAAACCTCTGGTAAAATCACACAACTGCATTACTTAAGCTAATTACAATAATATGAGGCTTTTTCTGAAAAGTGATCATTGTCTCAATGTGTTTATCTGATTTCTGTACCAGAAGCTGGAGCAATACAATATCTTAGTAAGTCTCATTGACATATATACATTAATAGTCACATAGACATCGCTAAGGAGACAACACCTTCTAGTGGAAACTAGAGGTCCGTGAGCTTTGCCAACTTCATCACAAACTAAAACCTGACAGTCTTGCTGGAGGGACATAAAATGTGCTTTGGAATCATGGAGGAGAAAAATACCAGTCATGCTATCTGCTCCTTTCTTTTGTGAACATAAGGCATTCTTTTTGTCCATCTTTTATTTTTTTAAACAGTTTCTGTTTATTATTATAACATCTTTCATTTCGTGTGGGTAAAAAACAGGCAAAGTCATGATTGACCAAAAAAACAAACAAAACCAAACAACAAAAAAACCCACAAACCCACAAACAAGGCAATGGAACCTAATTTTAGCTCAATAATATTACAAATCAGACTATTCTTTAAAATTGAAGTTGTGTGTTTTTTGTGCTTGAACCAGAATAAAGCTGAAATGACTGTACCATATTCTGTCCCTGCTCCATCTACATTTCTGCATCGTCTTTTTCCAGTGACTTATGAATAGAAAAGCAGCTGTATATCTTCATTAAATGTTCAAGTAACACTCTCACAATTAAGAGACACTTAACATAGAAATGTAGTTGAAATAGTACAATGAAACAGAGAGATTGTGGGATGTTGCACTGAAGTCACACTGCCAGGGAGGCAACATATCAGCTCTAGCAATTTGCACAGTAAGCTAGAATTTTGAGCATGAACCTTTAGCAGATCAGAACTCCAGAAGAAACCTGTAATAGCTCACAAATTTGGATAATTGGCATGTGTGGTTAATCTGAAGTGTCCAGGATGTGATGGGCTCAGGATACAGATTAGTTACACATATTCAGTAGGTTTGACACGTTTAAGTTTGACAAATTATAACAATTGCCATAGTAGTCAGTGTTGGCAAGTGTAAATGGGGCATAGTCAGGCTGACACCAAATTCATTACGTAGGACACACCAAAAATATTTTGTTGATCATGTTAGAAATTCAATACTATCTGAACAAAAGCCTTTTTTATTTTTTATTTTTCTAAGACAAGAAAACCAAAGCTGTTTTCATAGTTTTTGCAAAATTTACCTCATAAAAATGTTTGGGAATGAGTTATTGTTCAAAATATAATTAAAAATTTCCAGTTTGATTTCCTTGAACTTTAAGAAGCAAATATATTTGACTGCAGTCAAACAAGTCTCCTCTACATTAGTAAAAATTGATCTAGAATTAACCTTTTCACATTAACCTCCACAAAAGAAAAATTTGCTCCATAGGAGTATTTATATAACAATGATCTGTCCACAATATTGATTTCAAGAATGTGTTACAATTTAACAGAAAGAAGTAAAAGTAAGTTAGAAAACCATTAAAAAATTGAATTATGCTTTCTGTACCACAGCAAGAGACATGTGTTGGGTTTTTTTTTAATAGCTACAAAGTCTTCAAACATTACCTCATCTACAGGACTGGAAATTCATTACCATATATTTAAACGTTTTGGGGGGTTGGGGTTTTTTGATATGAGATTTTTTTTTTTCCTTCCAGCATTTTATTTAAAATCTGCTCTAGAATTTAAAGCTCTTTTTAAATGCATACTAGTATAATTAGATGCACCATGAAGCAGCTTAAGCTAATTGAAGTGGCCACAAAAACTGTCAATGCAAATTGAGCCATCTGGATGAACAGATAAAAGCTTTGGAGACATTCAAAAGCCAGGTGGCATTCAGTTACTTCCCATCTCTTTTTCACAGTATGGTTAGAAAACTGGGAGAATGAAAAGTAAAATTCTTTATGCCATAGAGCCAAATCTAGTGTCAACAATTTATTTCTGGAAAGAACAGAACAAGTAACATGAAGTATTAAGAAAATGTGGTGGTAAAATATAAGGATAATGTGGTTTTATGTAGTAATAAAAATTATAAACTCAAGTACATAAACTGAAGGAGTAACAACTATTCAGCGTACAAAACGGGATCAGGCCAAACTGTAAGATAAATCATTATCTTTATAGAGTAACAATATTTTTTCTAATGTAAGGTGCTCTACTGTATATAAAATACTGACTGAAGTTTTGAGTCAGTCATACCTTTGTAAAGAACTGGGCAAATACTCCAAGTGCTAATTTTGAAAAAAATATGAACATCCCTTTTTCTTCTTTACATCTATGACAATTATGTGTGCCCAAAGGTTCTGAAAGATCAGACTGGACTTTTACTGAAGCCTTGCTTGTAAAAGACTCTGTCATTTCTTCTTTTCTGTATTACACATTGTGGCTATTCAGATTACCAGGGATTTTTCTTTCTTGCATTTTTTGTCTTTTGTTCTTGGTTGGTTTTTTTTTAAAGCATGATTGTTTACTGTAAACCTATGTATTTCTTCATATAGTTCAGTTTTCAGTTAGAATCTCCATATGATACTGTAAAAGATATATCAGAATTGGGAAAAATTGCTCAAACTTCCTCTTCCATGAAAATGAGCTTTTTATTAAATGGAAAGTACCTGGCAGAAAGTCATCTTTATAACACCTGTCTTTTTCATACATTTATAACTTGACTGCACTTAAGAAGATTTTTACTAAAGCTCGCAGAAATGGTGCAGTGATGCTTTTATAGAATTTCTTCTTAAAATATTTTGCATAATATTCAAAAAAAACCCCAGACAAGGTCCAAATATGAGCTTTCCTTTTTAGTTTAGCTGTGGTTTAAATTTGTCAGTCTTTAAGAAAAAAAAAAACACCAAACCTCCAGTTGATCTAAAAATAATAAATAATAACCACAGGAATTACTTGGTAAATCTCAAAAAATAAACGTTCAGTTCTGATATACTTATGCATAATATTTGAGCTCACCTGGAAGAAGCCTCTGTTGAGGAAAACTGATGTTTTCACAGCTGCTCTTTTCACTCAAAGATAAATAGTTCTTTTATTGTCACTTACATGTATTGGAATAGCTTTACATTTCAAACACGTTTGGAGTGTTTCACATATGCTACCCCACATGTTTTTTTTCTATGAACTTTTTTTGATGTGTGGAATTTCCTTCCAGGTCACCTGGGTATTACGGTCATTGCAGTGTCAAGGGCTGTAAGAGTACTGGGAGAGAAAGGGTACCTGACCACTACAGATCCTTCAAAGTCAGGTACCCAAACCCTTGGAAATCCAATAAGAGAGGAACAATCTCTCAGGTATCCATGCTTTTTCCCTGATAGGTCATAGGTCTCCTTTAGGAAGCATCCTACCAGCTAACCCCTGAGGTCAGCTCTGTACGAGATTTATGACAGAATAAAATGGACTTTCAGAACTAGTATTTGATGTCTTCACTGGGCTAACCCTTCAGGTCTGGTCAGCTTCAACACCTGGAGTTTTTTTCAAGTCTCTGACCAGCAACGACCTAAGAAGCCTTAAATACCTAATTTTCTAGTGCACAAACTTTCATGCAGTAGGTCATGTCATGGGGCAAGAAACTGTGATACTAGGTCATATAGTGGATCAAAAGGCATAGTTGTAGGTTGCAAAAGGGACAGAAACCTCTTAGAGGGTTTCTGCTGAACACAGAATGCTGCTAGGCAGTGGGATTCTTCCCAGCTATAAGAGGATAGGTCAGAGGGTGTCCTTTGCTTCACTATCCTAGTTAGAAGGCATATCCAAAGATGATAGTTCATGTGTTCCATGGTGCTGTGCTATGTGCATGAGATGTAACCCTCACTGTGAGACATCACAGAGGCAGAAGCTGTTGTAAGAGTTTAAACAGCTAAGATGTGATACCTCTGTACCTCTAAACAACCAAAGGTTCCTTGGTGCCAACTTGAGAAATAAAGTATAATGATAAAAAAGCTATGAAAAACAAGCAAAGGTCTATCTGGGGCTATGGATTGCCACTAGAGGATATTCTTGTTCACTGCAATAATTTCCAGCTGAGACTATCCCATGTCACAGACAGAAGTCATGGGGCAATAAGGGAAAAAACTACGAAAGATAAAAATTTTCTAAGTAAGTGTGACTGCATCTGTTAAGATTTTCTCATTGTACAGATCTAAAAACCTTCCATGAAGCAGCTGAAACTTCACACACTATGTCCGTATTCAGGTGCACATATTGTTTTTGTAGCCTACCTGGAAGAGACAGATATGCTTGGCAATTCATGAAATATTAGAAGAAATTGAGATCATTATTGTAATTTTGGTCTTCACGTAAAGAGGGCCATTTGCACCTCCCTTATAGTACAGAGGTCCCAATTAATTGTGGACTTTTTTTGGTTTGGTTTAGATTTTTGTTCTTGTAAATTTTTTAATTTTTTTTTTTATTTATTTAACAAGATTTTATTTAGATCTCTTCTTTTTGTTATTAGCATAGAGATTGAGTGTCTGTGGAAATATATGCTGACTAAACCTTCTAATTTTACTGTGACATATTTCAAATAGCTTGTTAATTTTAGTGAACTGTAACATGATTGTAGCACAACTGGTGATTATGCATAAGAGCATGTTATTAGAGAGAATTTTGTATTTAAGGATAGAAGTTACATTTCAAAATTAGAGCAGTGTTGGTATTTGACTATTTACAAAGGTACTTTCTGTCTGACCTATGAAATGGGTATTAATTTCGGATTGTATAGCAATTTTTAAGCAATTCTTTAGTAGTAAACTTCAGATGAGAGAGATTCAGTTGCTTCATTGTTCTGGCTTAAATTCTCCTACAAATGAGAGTCTTTTGGAAACTCTCTAGTTGAATGACCTCAAGCTCATTAATATGATTACCATCCTAAGTGACATTGACCGGATTTTTGTATTAGTGTCCAACAAGAGATAAAATCCTTTTCTTACTCTGCTTTTATGTGTAATAAGTGTAACTTTTTTTAAAAAAAAAAAAAACATTAATAATGGTTGTAAATGGATTTGAATAAAAATAGAGTAAAATTTTCAAAAACCATTATGAAACTTGCATAAAGAGAAAGCTTTCTGCTCATCCTAGAGGATTCTAGTTTAAATTGTGCTGGAAACAGAAGGAAGACTCATTTTTCCAATTTAGGCATCTCGAAGTTAGAAATCTTAAACTGATCTAGTCATGATAGGCTCTTCACATACTCAAAAGAGAGAAATAGGAACCTCCAGAGGGCAGTTCAGCTCATCTTAGCATGAGTGGGTTAGAAAAAGAACATGATCAACCTTAGGGGGTGACTGCCTCATATGTAAATGTCTGATTTTTACATGTCCAAAGAGAAGCAAGGTTAATTTGCTCAGAACAACTAAAACCCAGAAAAAGTGCCTATCTTCCCAACATCCTGAAAACAAAAATAGCATTAATTTCAGCTAGTATTCACTCTCTAATATGATTCTTCCATCCAAAGGGTTGGGACAAAAGATGGAGGAACTGGGAGAGGAGTGTTGCTCACCATAAACACAAAATACTGCAGGTTTTAATGTTACTCCTTTGTATGAAGAAAAAACATATGTCAAGATGCTCTGTGGCCTCTACAGGAAATAAAAAAGACAAAAGGACAAAAAACAGTTTTAGAAGTAACTTTTTTTCCCACAAAAAATCCTATTCCTAATTGCATTACTAAATATAAGACTGATTAAAATATTTTGACATTTCACATATGACACATTTGTGAACATTTTATTAATTTCCAATAAAAATGAGACGATATTCCTTAGACTGTATTCCTATATTTTAACTTACTTCAAATGTTTTTCTTCTTCTTTTTCATCAGCTGTAACAATTTCTGCTAATCCTAACAAATATTTCTAACAGCAAATCAATTTTCATAAACTAGTCTGTATAGCAGATCTTAAGGTCAGAGAAAGCCTGGTAATAGTCTAATTAGATCCGTGGGGTAAAAGAGGTTATCAGACTTCTACCAGTACATTGATGTTCCATATTAATGATTTCCAGAATATATATCTACCCTTAAGCATCTGTCCTGACTCTGTACCACAACTCCAGCTAACTTTCTTCTTAAGCATTCTTACTGTTGACATTCATGCCCTCGTTTGCATCTGAATTTATCCCATTTCATCTTAGTACGGAATGTTACTATAACTTTGCAGACTGTGGTCCAGAGGTCTTCATTAGCTGAGTTCTGTCTTCCAATAAAAAGCCCCTGAGCTGTGGTGAAAGTACGTCTTTGTTTTCTTTTGGTTAAACTAAACAGATTGATTCATTCTTGTTAGCGAGTTTATTGAAACAAGAGTACTTGAAGTTAATAATAACACTTAAAGAGGACAGACCCCCATCTTCACCAGGAGCCAGGGGGTCTGCTAAGAAGTATAAGATTCTGAGAGGCAGAGTGGAAGAAGTTGGGAAATGCAGCCTCCTTCAAGCCTTTGATAGATTTCGGTCTTGTATAAACAGTATTAAGAAGTACACAAATACTCTCTTGTTTCTAAGGAGCTTGAAATCCTTTGTAATTCATAGTGTATTGAATCTCACATCTTGCCTGCAAGCTAGGCCAGCATTATCCCTGGTTTAGACAGAGGGAAATGGAGGCAAAGGGAATTTATACGATTTGCCTCAGGAGCAGATTATCCTCCTGCCTTATTCACCAGCCTGAGCTTCAGCTTTTCAGTAGATAAAAACTTTTATGTTTGAGTGGGATCTGCAAGGGGATAAACATCAGGAAATTTCCTTCTAATGTTACCTCTGGATCTGTCAGTCCCCAGAGAGGAGTCTATGTAATATACATGGTAATTTTCCTCTAGATTGTATAATTTCAAATTTCCTTTATATTCAAAGAGGGTCTGATTCAAAGCTTGTTGAAGAATGAAATGATTCTTACAAGCTTTGAACTAAGCTTATAAATGTGTCTTTTATTTTAAAATGTGATGCATACATTAACAGAACACTATTACTTCACTAGGAGATATTTTTTAGAAATTATTTTATACTTATATTCAGCTTCATGTCAGCAGAATTATTATCAAGTTATACATTTAAAATCCAAGCCAAGAAGAACAAAAGCTAGTAATGATTTAAAGTAAGCTCATAACCTTTCTGTTCTAGGTGCAGTTTGCAGCTAGTGTGTTTTCTAGGTTAATGACCAAAACAAAAAAGAAATTACCAGATCCACAGATCCCCCTTTAAATCAAGAGAACCTTTTGCGGTTCGATTCCGTTTTGTACTGGAGAACAGCCACTGGATGGCAGCCTTGCTCCTTACAAACCAGAGGAGCCACCCTTGGCTAAACCTGCAGCCCAAGCGTGTCCCTGGCCTGTGCCCTGTAACTGAGGTGCCTTTGCCTGATTGTTCAGAGGGATGGACACTCTTCACATGCAGGCGCATTTAATCTTTTCAAGGTGCAACAAAGCCCTATAAAGCTGCACTCTGTTGTGTAAAACATAATACATCCGCTGATCTTTCATGTTTATTCAGCTTTTTTGGGGGAGGGAGGAGTGCCACAACAAAAGAGAGGTAGAGTCAAAAGTATCTAGCTTGCATGTTTAAGCAATAAGGAGATTGCTCCGTTGTCTACCGTAAACCCCGCCAGTGTGCAATTTCCTTTTTCCTGTTCTCCAAATTAGTTGGTAGGACCAAGTTCCCCCAGGTGGGAATAAGTTCTCCAGACTTCTTGGAAAAAGCTGACCAAAAATTGCCTTTACTATTCCACTTTCTCCTTAAAAAAAAAAAAAGGGGAGTTTTGCGAAGGTGCCACATATCCTATTGCTGTCTTAGGCATAAAACTGTGGAATTTTACCTTCTAAGTTTCATATTGAATCTTTTGTACCAGAAATATGTGTTTTGAAATAATAATAATCTACTGTTCCTACAATAGTTAGATTTGTTCGTGCTTCTGTGAGATGATTTTCTCCAGATGGATAAATGAAGGCAAAGAGTAGGTCAGAGTAGGTAAACATACTAAAAATGCAAGTCTTTGTAGCATCCAGGTGCCCCAGTAACAAATGTGATCTTGGTACAGTTCTCAGCTTGTCAGTAAGATTATAGCTGGAGAAATCTCATCTCTACTGCCTTGGACACGTGGTGGATTCAGTTACCCCTCCTTATTTACTTTCTCCTGCCATGACCCTGCCAAAGGCCAAGATATCTCTTCTCCACGACTTGCTTCCTGCAGCTGGCACAGAAGCTTTCCCTGTTATGTCTGTCACCCTGTAAGCAGCAATATTATCACTCTCTGTGATTTACCAGGCTGCTGTCTGCTAACCTTTTGGTGCTTGTCATTTCAGCCCCAAGGAAGTAGAGCCTACTCCAAAACCTTCTTGTCTCTGTGAACTACTAGAGCAAATCCGTGATCAATAAAGATTTCTGTGTGTTGTTGTGTGGCCTGACATTGCTATTTAGAGCTTAACAGAACAACATTTTAACAAGAGAGCAAGGACTGCTTAATCAGTGAGGATTAATAAAGAGACTGCTGCCTTGTCTCCCCATCCATTTCCCACTGAAGAAACAAGTAATCTGCTTGTGAATGAGCTCTTGACCCACTTTTGTTTGTGTGAGGCATGTAAAGGAAATTCATTAGATATTTTGGTACTGGTGGTAATTCCAGAGCTGATACCCACCTAACAAGAAAGGCACACACAGAAAGGCAAGCTCATGAAAAACCCCAAGCAAAACTGCCCCTGCTTTTTTATGAACCTCTGAAAAAGTCTTGCTACAAAATCATCATTGTCTGTTGTGTCAAGTAAAGGAGAATCTGCATCAAAGAATGAACTGACATGTAGGTAACCAAGCCTCAGTCTATATGCATGCAGTCTAAGAAAATACATACTAGTTCCTCCTCATGGCCACTCTCTGCCACAGAAGAATAGTTTTTAGCAAAATAATGTTTCCACAAAATAATGTGTGTGTGCTACACAAGCATGTAGGTCTGTAAAATGAAATGTCTATTACTGGGAAAGAGGCACTTCAGTATTAGAAACATTCAATATCCCATATCTCATAGCTCTCATACAGGGGGAAGGCCTGAGACAAGGTAAAGAATTCACACCATTTCAGCTGAACTATGCAGATGAGGTGCTTGGAGCGGTGAACTGGTGACCGGGAGCTCTGCTGAGTGGAGAAGAGTGCCTAGGGTATCGTTTAGTCATCTAAATTGGATGTCTAAAGCCACAGTGTGAGGACTATTTCCCTTTTCACATATTTTATGAAGATGTCAAGATCTGAATGTTTCTATCCAAATCATGCTGCATATTTCCGTGATACTTACGGGTTTTCTGTTCCTGTACATTTGTTTTGCACATGGTAAAGTATTGTACTGTGTTGCAGATGTAACATGTTCAAAACTTCAAGTCTGACCAGGTGGCTACCTCTCAAGAGCTTTGGATTTGCCTGTAGAATATGCAGCTATCACTTCTGTTGTTCCAGAGGGAGCTCAGTAGAAAACACAATCAGATGAAGATGAAATCCTTCACAACAAGTTACTACAATGCTCCAGCACAGCTGAGACTGAGAGCAAACAATTCTCTCTCACTTTATCAATGTAATCTGAACACAAGCCACCCTGGAGCCTAACTCTGCATTAGTAAGTACAAAAATACACTTCTTTAAGAGCAGTTACCACATTCTGAAATACAATCCCAGACAGCAACAACCATCCACTGAGACATGGCCAAAATGCATACCAACTTCCTTCGAAGTATTCAGCACATCAGAAAGTAAGGTGTACAAGAAGTGCTAAAGGAAATCTGAGTCACTGTCACTGTTTTAGGTTCATGCCTGTCATGCCTGGTGAAAGATGTCCATAACCTTAGTGACTTTGTTGATAGACTTCATCAACACTGTAGCTAAAGAGGCAAATCTATCATCCACCCTGCAGCCTGCCTAAGGCTAAAAAGAAAAATTTCATCAGATCTTATGTGCCATTGCCTTGTAGTAAACCTTCTATTTATAAATAAGACACTTGATAAACTCTTACGGAAATAACAACAAAACTCTCTTTCCACCTTTAATACCCTAGATTGCTGTAAACAGCAGCTGGGTCAAGCTGAAGAAAAACAGAAGGTTTGGCAGTGACTGGGGACAACTTTTTCATCGAGATAGTTACAAAAATAGTTAGAATGCTTTTTAAGTCATCAGTAAATAAAATACCCCTTCAGGGCAATGCTGATGACTGTATAGGACAAACAACTGAGTAAAAGCAACATTTATAAAATTGATTTTATTAGTAGTAATTATGACCTTTGGTTTTGTTTTTTTTACATAATAAAATGTGTTTACAAGACAATGGCTGTCCAGCAGAATATAAAATTTCCATTTTAGGAAGTGTTAGTTATTAAAAGTTAGAGCTCTGTAATGCCTGGGACAAGTGAAGGCAACTAATCACTTTCATCAAAGTTCAGCCTTTAGTTTTCTTTTTTTAGTAAAGGTCAGCTTTGGCCCATGTCAACTAGGGCTCTCCATCCTTACCACAACAGATTAGGAGAAGGAAGATGTTGTTCCTTCTGTTTTTTCTTTTACTTTTTCTGTTCTTCTATTTCTTTGACTTTTCATTGATTCTTTCTCACAAACTTAAGAAAAACTAGTGTCAAGAACATACGATGTCATAGTATGCCATTTTTAGGGGGCAAAGGCAGGTACATTCCACGTTTTATGTGGTAACATGATTGTTTATCCCATTAACTAAGTGAACTAATTTATCTGTAATTTATTGTTATAATAAGTGAAAGGCAGTTGTTATACTTATCCTGTAAAAAAATGTTGAAATTGATAACTATTCTGAAACAGAAAACACCTTCCTGCATATCTTTCTTGAGTCCTACTAAGACAAAACAAAGACCCTCATCAGCTCAGCTTTCTTCCTTACGGGGATCTGGTGTCCAATCTATTCCACCTCAGCTGTCTTCTGGTTTGAGGTTGAAAGTACTTTTTAATCAAATTCTATACTTTCATTTGTGGCCATTTAGAGCTGCATAACAGCAGAACTTAACATCAGACACAGTGTGAATTGCATGCATGAGATACTGCAGTATCTTTCTGTTTCTTGCATCCTGGATCTGCTCCTTTTTCTCCAGCAGTGTCCCTGTCTGTGATTTCTCACATTCCAATTGATTTGAGATGTGGGTTTTCTGCTCATCTTCCTTTCAAAGGGCAATAATTCTGAAGGGATGTTGAATTTCTGATTATATGTGAGAAAGTATATTCACTCCTCCTCCTCTCAGCCAATTTTTGCTGTGAAAAACCAGATGCAGATTTACCAAAGTCTAAATCTGAAACATCAAAGCCTGCCAAATGTCTGTGCTGCTGAGGGGGCTGTCTGAAAACTGTTGTGCCTTTGTATAGTGTTCTTAATATATTAACTCTGTGAACCCAAAAAAGTACTAATATTTACAAAGCTCAATTAATGTAGTAACTTTAGTATTCACTGCTCTTCACAAGTTGTTCCAAGTCTGCTGCATTGAGAGTGAGAAATAACAGTAGTAAAATGATCAATCAAATGTTATATTGTTTGTTTCTAGGTTCTCTTCCCTCAGATGATTCCCTGCAGTGGTTGCATTCTCTATTATGGGAACAATCTTCAATTGAAGGTAGCTGAGGACATCGGGGGTGAGGGATAATTTATAAAGAGAACAGGTAGAAGAAAACACCAAGCAAAACCTTCTTGTGAATCATAACCAAAGCTGAATCATATAAACAGAAGGAAAGGTAAGAGAAGATAAAACACAACTGACAAAGATCAACCAACTCATCTGGATGGAAGCCATCTCTTTGAGGGAAATGGAAAGCAGAAGGAAGTGACCATCAATTATTCCCTTTAGAATGGGCTGACATCACTCAGTTCTCTGCTGGACAAGGGTATCAAATTGTCTGTGCTTCCATTTTAGGACAGTGGGGAAAGTCATACCTGGCTGTAAATTTTACTACCATTATGCTTTTGTTCTCTGGAGATTCTAGTCTGACAGCAGGAAGACAAATACTTATACATCAATGAATGAATATTCTACTGGGTGGTGACCTTTGGGAATACTCTTGTTCTACCCTAATAAATGGTAATTCAGAACATTGTTGTTATTTAGTCTGCTTCTGACAAACAAAAGGAAAAAAAACCTGGCCTTGCTTCCTGAGTCACTGGATTATCAAGAGCAGTAGGAGATTAGTGTATTGGGAAAGGAAGGAATAGCTTTATGAGGATTTGGGAATCTCTGAGACCTCATCACCATCAGTGACCTTCAAGACCTTCCTATGTGAAAATCCAGCTGGACACCTGCTTCTCCCTCTCTGTGGTTTGCAACTCTTTACCTATTACAATTGTCTGAGCATATTATGTTCTCCATAGAAACACTAAACTCCCTTATGTGAAAACTAAGCCATATGGAAAAATCATATTTCCCAGATAGTTGATCAAATATATTTCATATGTTTGAAAGATACTGTGTAGTTTAAACAGAGCTGGCTTGAGACCATACCACATATAATCTCTGCTATGGAACAAGATATGTTTTAAAACGAGTGAGAATATGAAAAAAAAAAGATTGAAAGGCTATATTATATACAGAAAAAAAAAAAGCAGTTAGTTTCATATCAAACAGAAATTGTGGTAAGGAATTTGGGTTATTTTGTAGATGATTAGGTAATTTTGTGAATGATTCTGGGGTAGTGCAAACACAAAGCATGTGGAAATGCACATTGCAAACCCATTTATTTAGGAAGGGCACACAGTCTTGTGGTTTCAGACTTGGAAAAACTGGGTTCATTTTCTGATTGAGGCACTCGGGCAATGTTACCCAGCCACTCTGTTTGTCCTTGGCCTGAGTTCTCAGCTGTATTTCCTACATGTGTCATGAGGAAGAAACAAATCTGTTAATGAAGACATGATGAATTAGGGTACCTAAGTGCCCTTATAGATCAAGACACATTCTGATTATATACCTGAAAAATTTGTTATGATGGTTCATAATTAATAAAAAATCAGTTCTGTTAACTCTGTCAAGATGCGATAACTCTAAGCCACAACCTGTTTGATGAAAATATTACTTATCAAAAAGATTTCTAGGAGAAATCCAAATTGTTTAGGTGATTTTTCCATTGATTACTCTTTCCCTTCAAAGACCTGTGCCATTTCTTGTAATATTAAAATGAGCACACGAAATGAAAGACCATTCATAAAAGAAGATTAAGAAAAACATACATGCTTTCTAATAAAACAGTGAAGGTACTTTGGCTGTCTCTATAATACATTGAAAAGGTTAAAGTCTGATAAGGATCTAATAAATAACTCTTCAGTTTTGTTTAAAAAAGAATTTAACTTTTTATGGAAAAGGTACTTTTAATCTACTAGTAATGAACAAATGCCAAGATAAATAATCACTGTGGTTTCAAATATATACAGATGTCTTTCCTCTTTCAATCATCTGTTATTTCACTCCAATTCTGAATTCTGATCGTGGGCAATGTGCTAAATGTTCACATGTATACACTGACATCCACTGCAACCTTCACCGCCATCATGGAAGACAAAGAAGTTCATACACAAAACAAAGTGTTTTGAAAGTTACTAATGTAGGAAGAGCAATGTATATAATAAGCAACATAAAATAATTCTTTTAGGGATGTAAATCATGTTTCTAGACACAAAGTAGTTACTTATAGTTTTAATTAGATTATTCACTGAATTCAGTTGTTTTTAGAGAGCTGTTAGAGTGAATTAGGAAGACACTAGGCTGTGCTGTGCGTGTACGATCAGATTTATTTTTCTTTCTAGTTATTCCTCATATGGGGAATCTGAAACAAGGCATAATCAGTACAATTTTTAAAGAAGACTTATCACAGCTGTCATCATAATTGGTTTCCCATCATGCTTAAAAAAATAAAATGGATAATGATAGAAGAAGTATAATCCTATTTTTTTGCATTGTTCTACAGAGTTTCAGCTGTGCAATTGGTTTTCTCAGAGTCTTCAGTGAAAATGTCTTTGGCATTTTCCTCATTTCATAATACAAAGCCCAGCAGTAGCTGGGTAGCTGTTGTACTAAAGAAATTGCTTATTAGACTAATCAGTAGTTTCTTAGTATTGTCTGGTGCTTCTTCCCAACTGAGTATAGTACTGACCTACTCTTTTTTTCTTTAGGTTGTAATCACAATTTTGGTACAGGTCATCTTCTTATTTGTGTATTGTATGATTAAATATTGTTAATCATAAATCTTTTTATGATCTTAAAATATACAGCAGTAAATAAAAACTAGTATTGAATACTACATAGTACTTCTAAATACCTCTTCAGGCACCACTGACTTTTTAATATCTGATATTTATATTTATCTGTTTATTTGCAAAATACTTCTCAATGTGAAGACACAAAGTGTACCTTAGGGTTTTATATTAAAGAATCAGATTACTCAGTTTGAAGTAGAACAGTTGTTAAACTACAGCAATTGTCATTAATGTTAAAAAAACCAAAAAATAAATTATCATTTAACCTAAGCAGAATTACACAGATAATATCAGACAGACAGAATGCAATAAGCAAACTTCAGAAGCCACTAAAATATATAATTAATAATAATATATAATGTATCAACATTCACAACACAGGTTAAAGATGTGCAACCACTTACCAAAAAGTTATTGCATGGTGAACTTTTCATGGATTTAAAGGAGTTTGGACTGGTTTGTGGACAGAGTATTGCATTGATACAGGTGCATAGAAACTACCAAGGGTCCTGGGCTGCACACTGTTGAAAGCTAGGAGATTATTCTGGGGAACTATCACTATATTTGTGCTTTTTTTTTTTTTCTTATAGTCTTATGTGCACATTGACTTTTGAGTGTTTCAGACAGGTAGTTGGGCATGATGGATTTTTGTTCTGATCTAGCACACAGATCTCCTTAAAAGGGTATTAAACCTGCTTTTCAAGGGTCAATTAAAAACTCTCAAAAATTAATTATCCAAAATCAATTAAAAAGTCTCAACCTTGCTTCAGATTAAAAACTTTCTACCTTAGATGTTATCAGAAGTTAATCCAATTCCTGGATCTGCAAAATTACAGGTTCATAAGAAAATAAGTTCCTTATGAGAGTAGTTTTATTTACTGATGCTGTCTCAGCTACACACGGCAAAAGAGTACCATTCCATGTCATATTTAGGGCAGCCTGCTTTTTATTTGTAAACAGGAACAGTGTAAGAACAAAATAATAACTGAAAACAGGCAAAAAATTAGATCAGAAAATTTGGGCCTTGATGGAAAAGGATTACAATTTAGAATCCCTAGAATCATAGAATAATTTAGGTTGTAAAAGGCCTGTAATATTGTCAGGCCCAACTGTAAACCAAACCTTGCCAAATCCACCACTAAACCACGTCCCTAATCACAACATCTATACATTGTTTAAATACCGCCAGGGATGGTGACAACCACTTCCCTGTGAAGCTTGACAGCCCATTCAGTGGAGACTTTTTCCCTAATATACAAGTTAATAAGCATATCTGATGAAACAGATAAATAAAGACACACATACTTCACAAAAATAACACAGAAATTTACCATGAAGAAATTATGCAGAAGGATACACAGTCCATATAAATGTGTTGAAGACCAATAAAGTTAATAAATGTGTTGAAGATTTATTTCAGCCTCTCAAACCTCTATCATGATGACTGAATGAACATGTAACTGAATGAACAGCCCTAAATGCATCCAAACAATCTACATTTCCACATTCCTCAAGGAAGAAGAGAGAAAACTGTCTTTGAAAACCTAAATCATAAAGTATCTTCTAAATAAGGACCACTAGGAAAAAAGTTCCCCTGTGAGCAGCTAATCTCATTACTGCTGATTGATGAACAGTTTACACCTTCATCTGAGGCAGTTGGTACTTCTTTTCTGAAACATGGAACTGAATGACACACATTGATTTTTTAGACCAGTATTGTAGTTTCTATATTAATCCATTCTTATAAAGTATCATTTCAGGAAAGATGATGAAAAAAAGAAAACCCAGACTTAAAACAGTTGGCTTAAAATTCAGGCTGAGCTCTTTTTATGATGTGAAAATATCCTTTTTGGTTATACTAGAAGTTTATACTCCCTAGAGGTGTTTATATGAAAAACTGACAGTTCTACTTAGTTTTCTTCTGCAATTTTAAATATCAAGATCTTCTGCAGAGATCTGGGGAGTCATTGTCTGGTGTTGAAAGTGTTGTCAGTCACCTTTCCAAGTGACCACAGACTGACGCATAACTCCAGAGTGAGAAGAAAAATATAAACTTTCACATAAAACAAGTAGGGAGATAAATTTTTTTTATTTCTAGCTGTTATAACTAAAATTCAAATGCAAAATCAGGGCTAAAACATATCCTAACTATAGCAGCTTGATGACATTAGAAATGCAATACTGTTTCTTCACCCCTTTCTATTCAGTCACTACCAAAACGGGTTTCCATACAGGCCCGAATGCCTCAAGCCATTGCTTTTAGTGACTCATGGCAGGAAATACAAATCCTGCCTTGATCCCATTGCATTAATGGTGGAATTTCCAAGAGCTACGATGGAAGCAGATTTCACCCATTTCCAAGAACTTTCCTGATTTTTAGCAGTTCATTATGCCTGTAAGACTCAAATGAACTAGAAGAGCTCAGTGCATGTGCATGTACCCCTTTATCCTTCAAATACAAAACTAGATCTTTAGAGGTTACCAGTAATTGTAACCACTTCTTATATTTACTAGGGAAATATTACATAATTCTAATTCTTTTACCACTGCAGTTCTAATACTATTGTGATGACTTGGATAAGTCCTTTTGGAGATTTCTGTTTTAGGGTTAAAATGCTGACTTTAAGGAGTGACAGAGGTAAAACATGGCAGATTTCATTCAGGATCATCTACCCGTCAGGAGTCACTGGAACAAAGCAGTAGGGATGCGGTTCCTTGGCACTGTTAAACTAAGTTCCACTTTGGCAAGGTAGCTTAAGGGGGAAATAATAGTACACTGTCTTGCTTTGAGAAAATGAACAAGTATTCCTCAACAGATCACATTTCCTCTTTGTGATATATGTGCTGGTTCTACTATATAAATAACTGACCCAACTAGTCTAAGAGCCAAAGTTTAGCAGCTATATAGCCCATTTTATGGACTTGACAAGCATTTCTTTTCTTAGTGGTGTTCATATTTAACTGGTTAGCAAGGCACTCAAAAGTTTTCAATGCCCGTAATAGAAGCAACATTCATACTTGTGACAAATAGAAAACAATGTATTTAAAAATAAAACAAAATTATAGAAGACAGTGAGACCTGAATAGAGATTGCATTTTTTGATCTTGTTTCCTATTAGTATTAATATTAAAATGATTTTTTTTTCTCAATAAAAAGCATCCAGATTTTATGTTCTGATATTCTTCATTTCTGTCTTCATTTTTTGGTGGTTGTAGAAAGATTTGCCATAATTTACACATAGTTAGGTGCAAACTATAATTTATAAGGGCACCATACTTGGAACTATCCCTGGAGCCTTAACTTAAGGTTTCAGCCTCTTCCTGATGCAAGAGCTACAAAAAAGGACTTAGCATTAACAACAGTTCCAAATATTTTCAGAAATGCTTTTCTGTCAGGAAACAGTATGTACAATTGCCAGCATATTGTCGAGCCACAGTGAATGTGCCAAACAGGAGAATTTCTAGGAGACAAAGAACCATTATATGCCGAGCGTGCCTGTGTTCCACTCAGTGTCCAAAGATTTTTTCAGCTGCATTATATCTGCTATTTTGACATGCAACAGTGAACTTAACTATAAATAGTTTAATTTTTCTACATGCAGCCATTTCTCCCTCTCCAGCTAGTGAAGATCAGAGAGACATATAATATGTGAAGCATTTATCATAGTTTGAAGCCCTGTTATATTCCATTGCTTTACACTGGCATTGAACTGTTTAGCTTTCATAAGTTACATTTTGAGCCATAGTGAATAGCACAAGGATTGAAATTCATACATTTCCATGCCCTGACTGCTTGACAGATTCCAGTCAACAAAAACAGTGGTGGTGCACATGGCTTTATTTATTTGGGTGAGGATCTAGCTGAGTATACTGGTTATCATTAAAGACAAAAAAACACAACTTGTTGATTTCTAGAAGTACTGGCATGTTTATAAGAGTGGTGTGTGCACATATTTCATTAATGAAGGGAAAGCTGGGGGAAAATTCCACAGTGTTCTAACAGATATAGATCAGTTCCATCCTTTAAATTTCAAATACCACGAAACAAAAAATATCACTTCTCCTTGACAATCTAGTATGCAAAACAGCACAAGCAGTTGTTTTTTTCTGTACTGGACAACTGTTAAACTGGGGCAAAAGTCAATCCTACATTTTCTTCACACAAAGCAGCAATTAAAAATCAACTTAAATTAAGAGACTTGGGCACAAAGCAAGAAAACATTCTACTCCAAAACTTAGCTTAGGAACAACAACAATGATTATGTTCGAATAATTATATAAGACTGTGTTTAAGTTAATGTCTCATACAGGACCTCTGATAAACACACAGATGTTTAAAAAACAAACACAAAGTCCAGTGAGGTAGGAAGCTTTTTGTTATGCTCACTGAGCTTTACTCAACCCATAATTTTCTTGCAGTGCAGTCACTGAAACAACCACCTGACACGGCTAAAGTTCTAATATTTTTTGGTTGGTTTTCAAAATGGAATTTTGATCACACCTTAGCAATTTTCTTTTTGGTACTGTAAAATGATGTGTTGATTAAAAGTTGATATTTAAAATCTTTAACCTGTAGTGAAATACCTTAGACAAAATTACAAAGCCCTAAAAATTGGGCTTTAGAATAAAAGTGCTGACAAAACACTAACGGAAAGAGCAGCAGTGGCCCTACTATAATAATAAAATAACAAACAAAAGAGGAAAGTTAAGCCTTCTTCAGAGGATCTGGCACAGTCTGTCTGTTTGTTCTGGTTTATGGAGCTATTCAATGTGGTATTGTTCAGCGAAAGTCGGGTTTATAGGAATGCATTTTTTTCTATGTAGTGCTACAAAACCAGAAAAAAAAGTGACATGTGAAACTAAAAGGCTTAAGGAACTGGTCACTGCAAAACATAGCTGAAATGTCTGAATTTCTTTTGTTTGCTCTTTTCCTCTCCTGCCCCCAGCTATAGCAAGAAAAGAGAAGTTCAAGTCATATTTGATATTTACTTGGTGTACAAATCTAACAGAACTACCATAGTCCCTTTATCCTTTTTCCCATGTAGAAACATGCGTTTCCATTTGCTTCTGCATAAACAATCATAATTCATGTTAACACACAAGAAAAGCTGACCGTGAAACTTACAGTGAAATGAATATAATATATTTGGATAAAGCACGAAAGTAATACAGGCTGCAGCATTACCCCATATTGAGAGGTGCAAAGAGGAGATTTGTTCCCAGGGCAGAGTATCAGGTTTAATTTACACCAGGCTGTAAGGTGGAATGGCCTGAAAATGTATGGGGTCTGTTCCTGAAATTAAATTCATCCTTCAAAACCCATTTCCAAATGCCTCAGATGCAGATTGGTGGCACATGGTCACGCGTGGGCAGACATGGCAGGCTCACGTATGGAGAGAAGGTCTGGATCCTTACTTCCATGAGGGCTTTTCTACTCAAAGAAAGGTGTTATAACCCTGTGTGCATTAATTCTGAGTAACTGTTTGGGTGTACATTTTACTACCCCCAGACAAGGAATTTGTCATCCCTTGTGACTCCCTGACAGACACCTTTTTGCATTATACCTCATAGTTATATGATGACATGCCTTTTACTGCCCAGCAAATCCTAATTTTATACCTGTGGATGAGAACAGAACACTTTTAGATCTAGTACTAGCAGATGTGGCAAGAGCAAACTGCATACTAGTCTGACTGGAGTGCCTGGAGACAAAGCAGCTTGGGGAGGGCTGGCTATCAGAAACAGGGTTGCCCATGTGTGAAGAAGATACTAGCCTTCAACAAGGACTACAGAAACTATATAACGACCTTTCTATAATATTGGGGCAAGAAGAAACCCATTTCCTGAAGGGGTGAAAAACTGCTAAGAGAGAAAGGGAGTTTGCTCTCTTAACCTAAGTGAAACTTTTTCAGTTTGGATATTGCTTCACCAGAGCTTTGGGATTTAGCTTGGATCATCTTGAAGTTCTCTAAAATAAATTCCAGGACAAAAAGGTCCCAAATAAGGCCTGTTCTCCACAGCTTCCAGTTTCTCTATGAAGCTCCTCCAACCTCTCACATGAGTATTTATGGGGAGCAAAGAAGCTGGCTGGGTCACTAATACTCTGATCTACTTGTATCCTGTTACTCAGCATTCTAGGGAGAATAACCCTTTTGTTTTATGCTTTGGAAAAAACATCTTAACTTTTCCACCCATTAAATGGATGTTTGATGGGGAGCTCAGTGAATGTGACCTGTAAGGAAACAAAAGTGTGTGTTTCAGTCTTTACAAAGGAAACATTTATAACAATGTATAGCTGAAGCTGCCAAGCATATTCAGAGATGTATTAGAATTACACATAGAGCCTTAAATACTTCAGAGAAAAGAGGATTTCACCTCAGTGAAAGTTGGCTGTTTCAATGTATGTGTATATCTATCTATCTACACATACATATGTGAGAACAAATAGGCATTAAATCCCAAATGTTTCTTCATTCTTCCCAGTCAGTGTCAATGAAGGTTGTCCCTAGGCATTGTACACTACTGGCAATGTACAGAATAGTAACAGAGGACACTCAGTTTAGCTGTGCTCTGCAGGGAATTCTAGCAAAGGACACAACCTGGTGTCATCCAGAAACAAGGATCTTCCTCCGTGGGTATTTATAATCCATTCCCTGGACACAGAGAAACAAAACTACTGTTTTTTCAGTTACCAGATTCATGGCTTACCGTATTCATTTTGCCCTTGTTTTATTCGCAGGTATCTGTTGTAATCCACTGAGTTTCTTGGCTGCTGCTTAGGGCTTATTTTCATTTTCAGAAGACAGTAGTAACAATAAAATATTCTTACAACATCTTTTTGAACTGGACTCTGGTATCCTTGTTTTAGAGGAAGGAACACGGGCGAAGCTGAGTGGATTAGTGATGACTATGTACTGCTGGAGGTTTCTCCAATTCTGTATTTGCCAAATGGAAATAACGATACTTTCTTTTCTCCACTTCTTGTCTGTGTATTTAAACTTTATGCTTTCCAGGACAGCATTTATCTTATTAGCTGTTTGCACAGTGCTTAGTGCCTTGGCATATTATTTTTAGATAGAGCCCCTAAGCACTGTCAAACAGCTGCTAAGTTTACCTAAGGATACAAGGGTATGTTGGTTACAGACAGAAGCTGATTTATTCTACTTGCTGTCTGTGCAAGCCAGTTCCAAAAGGAAGCAGCATAGCTGTCCTAAGCCATTAGCACTGCACAGAATGAAAGTTCATCAAGTACAGTGACTTGCTCACATTCACATGGCTTCCAGGCTGACTCACAGTTTGGTTCATGGGCAGAATGGAGGGTGGGGGTGTGTATATGTGTGGCTTTATCTGCACAAAAGCCCAGCAGTTGTGCCAGAAGATAGGCTGAAGATAAGTTCCTACCTTTCATTTCAGCCATTATTAGTTTGTAGTCTTCAAAAAAGATACAAACCCTGCCATTAATAAAAATAGCAATCCTTCTGGCCTGATACACAGAGCTCATATACATTGATAACATTATATTGGCAACAATGCACTCCATATGTTCATGAAGGTTACAGGGCACATTTCCGTGTAAACAGTCAAGACAGCAAACTTCAAATATTTGGAAGAAATGTTTATTTAACAACTGAATACATGCTAAAAGAAATAATTTACAGCAGCAGTTTCATTACATTTTTTTTTTCTCTCCAGTTTTCTAGTTCCCATATGAATTGAAGTGATAAATACAGAAGCAGAATTATTTACTACCCAGTGAGGAATGCGTTTAAAGAATAAGCGCAAAACTTAGACACTGATATAGCAAATAAACCACCTTATCACCTGTGTGGCAAAATCTTGCATTTTAGTATTTTGCTGAACACACCGAAATGGAGTACCTCTAGATAACAGTACTTTACACTGTACCTCCTTATCTAGTCAAAAATATTTACATCTCTTTTGACTAATGTGTAGGTAGCAAAAACTGAACTATTAAACACATACCATTGATATTCACTAAATAATACATAAAAAGGAACAGTAAATGCGCATTCACATGCATTTAATTTAATTTTTTTTACATAGTGACTTTATTGGGTCATGAAGATTTAACTTTGTTCTGCAAAGATGCACATTTTCTCAGTTTGATGTTATAGTTTAACATAACCATACAGTTTTTAGGAGCCATTTAACAAATTCCCATTTCAGTGATCCGTGCAAGTGCAAAGTGTAGAATTGTAAGAGTCAACGTATTTTTGTTCCTTGCAGATGGATATCTTACAGCAAAACAAAATAGATTTTTCTGGTTATAAATGAAATCCTTTATTTCTCTCCAGCTTAAACACAACTTTTTACTTACTTTTTCTAAGTCTGTAACTAGAGGTTTAGAGGGGTTTATTGACAATTTACAGAAACACTGTTTTAATTGTTATTTTCAAACCTTATGGTTTTAAATAATAATGACACAAATGGGTATATAAATCTTACTGAAGCTGCAGGGCATCTTTCTATACATTAATTCATCAAGGCCTATGTGTTCATTTCACATCAATATTAAACATTGTTATAACTTGACCATAATATGAACCTGAAAATCAAAAATTTCCACTGCTGGCTTGATCTTCTGGCCTCTTCTTTATATAAGCAAATACAAAAGTCTTAAACAAGACTACTCATGTCAGTGAGGATTGGATTGAAGTTTGTAAGATCTGATCATAACAATTGTCCAACCAGAGTACCAGGTTATGACAAAAGCATTGCAACTTCTGTACTTTCTTCCCACAGATTATCTTTCTCAGTACAGAAAAACATATTTTAGAATTCTCTCTTAATTTAATATGCTTCTTCTTCAGGCATTGTGAAAGAGATTGGTTGTGGTTTGATTTTTTGCAGCAAGTTTACTATAGAACCAGTTGCTATGAGCACGGTAGAGAAAAAAGGTATATAACAATTCCATTAATATGCAAAAAAAACCCCAAAAGTAGTTTAGGATCTATTGAAATCAATTTGTATTTTTCCCACTGAATTCTCCAAGGTTCATTTTAAAACTGTTTCCTCTTGTAAAAAAGAGGATGGTAGTAACTAGATGATACAAAATAGCCCTTCACATAAAAGGCTAAAGAGTGTTCTATGATTAAATAATTCAGTTGACAACAATGCTCAGAAGTTACTCATAAACTGAGCTGAAAAACTAATACTACTGTACATAAAAGCACATAGCTGAACATATGTTTTAATCCATCCCGAGTCAGCATATCATGAAAGAATGAGAATTTAACAACATATTAAAGTTCACAAGAGTCAGGTTAAACATAAGAGAGACTTAAAGTTGCTTTAAAACTAATTTCCCAAGTGCTTTCTTAAATCATGGCCCTACAGCCTTGTCCTGGTCTATTCAATGATTTTTCGCTAAACAATTAAATGACAAAAAGTCTTGTCAGTTCATCCCCTGCAAAGGATTCAAAGGGGACTAAAGTAACTGGGCTGTTAGTGAAAATCCAATTGTTATGGAGGCGAGAAGTCAAGACTTCACTAAGCAGAGGGATATTTGAATCAGTGAGAGGCAAGGAGACTTGGGCATATTGTGAGAGAAGCTGTCAAAGCAGTTGTGTTATATTGTATCTGATATGCCTCATTGATAGTGTAGCAATAGATAAATTAAATAACCTGTTGTGAATAACAGCAAAACAGATCAATCATCAGTGCAGACACACTTTTATATAAAAGCTCCTTTAGCAAACTAAGGATTTTGTTCTAGTAATTTTCCCCACAATGACATTACTTGAAACTATGTCATTTACAGACTCTACCAAGATAAGATATGGGAGGCTGGAGAAAGATGATCTCAAAAGAACTGGACACCATAGAACTGGGGACCAAAGGCACATCTGTGCTGAGGTGAATAAATCCACTACTTATAACCCTAAACTGACACTTATGGTGCAAGTATATTGTCTGTTTTACCCTGTTGCTCTCCTGTATATAGAATCAGACAGAAGTGCAGGATCAAATTATCTGTTAGTATAAACTAGTCTTAAGCTGAACTTCACCAATTGACTGCTGCAGCAGATTTCACCCACAGATAAAACTGTCCCTCAGATCTTAAAATGGGGCTTTGAGGTTACTATTTATTGGCCTAGTGCTGGCTCTTTGCATTTGGGTGATCTGGTCCACAGAAAGAATAGAACACTGAGAATCAGTAGTGTGGACATATTTCTACCACAGAGCTGGGAACAGAACTCCTTAAACTGAGTACGAGCTTTGCTCATGGATATATGACAGTTTATGAGCCACAGTATTTAAATATTAGCATTCACAAATACGAACCAAGAAAGCAAGAGTGTAATTAGTAGAGGGTATTTTAATGCTTTTTTTTTAATTAAAAAAAATATACAACTGAAAATCAATGCTCTCCTCTTCATTGGTTCAATCTATAGCAAGGTATTAGACAAGTTGAATAATTTCAAATACCATACTTAGAACAACAGAATGCAGAATACTTCCATGCTATACAGTGACTTTCATGTTAAAATAGTTTAGTTTTAAAATTGCTTTGAAGTTACATGTCACATAGATTACTGAGAGGGGAGGAGGTTAACTGCAGTGTGACTAGCTCCCCTGGAAGTTTTTCCAAACAAAAGAGTAAAGCAGCTTGTCTTTTTACCGTCTAAACCAATAATTAGGAAGTACAATATTTCTAAGACAAAAAGCCTAATCTATTTTAGAAAGGAGCTAATGTTTGCTGCATATTTTTCATGGTACATTTAAATTATAGTTTTAATAAAATACATCTTTAGATCAAAGCGGAAAGAAGTCATCAGTAGTAGGCCAGTGTACTCCACATTTTTTTTCTTCCAGATGATGGATGGCTTATGTCGTTCAGATTTCCACAATCAGTCTCATTCAGTATTGTTTTTCCTCTTCTAGCACATATAAACAGGAGAACTGGTAGACAAAACAAGAACAAAATCCTTGTGTCCAATCACGTGTTTAGACGTTCATCAGCTTAATGAGTTCATGCAGTTTTATATATAAGTCTAGAAATGGTAGTGCTGATGATGAAAGGTGGGGGTTGTTTTTCTTTTCTGTACGATGACAGCATGAAATACAGCATTTTGTTTATATCTCCGGCAAAAGAGAAAGCAAAACTTGCCCGTTGAATACTTGTAGAACTTTTAGAGCAGTAAGTTAGGTCCATGTGAGATACCATCCTTGAAACTCTGGTCTTTCTGGTCTTAGAATCAGAGCAGAGAGGAAGGAATTGCTAGGAAAGTTAGAAATGGATTTTATTTAAACCTAGTGGAAATTGTTTGAACTTTCCACTCTTGTAAACATCCACATAATGCCATGAAAAAGTTCATGAATATTGCATTTTTTTCCAGTTATCTGTCTATACAAGTTTCTACTTGGATGAGGTTCCTAGAGGTAATGAAGCTCAGACACTCCGTGGTGCCCTCTCAAATTCATGGGTCCTCCTGTTCCTACCTTTTTTATTCTCCTGTAGGTGCTTCCACTTATTTGTGTTCACCTGCGCGTTGGCAGGCCTTTGCCGGCGCTGTTTGCGGTCTCTTTTCCAAACCTGCTCACAGAACTCATCCATGGTGTTGAGATTGGGGTGGTTGATTAACTGCATGAAGTCTCTGTACCAGATCTTTTGACTGGGGGTCATGCTGTTGGTAGCATCCTTGATCTTGGAGGCATCGCCATCTTCTTCCTTATGGAGCAGCTCTTCCAGGTGGTCAGTATCAATCACTTCAAGGGTCACTTTGAGCAGAGTTTGCATGAAGCCATGCTCCACAGCATGGCAGAAATAAACACCAGAGTCTCTCCGGTGAAGACTTCGTAGCAATAGGCCCTGTTCTGTCCGGATCATGTGATCACCCACTTTTACCTGTATTGGAAAAAAGTGGTCATTTCAATACTTGTCTTTCATATATGCACCGCATTATCCTGTAACCACACTAGCTCCTTAGGACTGCTCCTTTCAATGGTAAAACTTGGCCAAAAATTCCCAATCCCACAAAAATGGAAAACCCTTTGCCATTCATCTGTAGTTATGAAAGGCTCAAATACTCCGGAAAATCCAATGTACTGCAAAGACTTTGGGGAATTAGGAATTTACTCCTTATTCCTTGCTGCTGCTGAACAAAGATCTGTATCAACTCTGTCAGATGGACTTGCCGGTAAGATTACAAAAGATTCCAGCCTGTAATCAGCACAGTCAGCATGGTTTCATTTGATTGTATTACTGAGGTCACATTTATCATTCTCTTTTAGTCAAACTTAGATCCATTTATTGGAAAGGTTCTCTGTCTTACTATACAGAGAACTTCAAGGTTCTCTGCTCCTTACTATAAAACCCCTTATGCATAGAATTGGATTCTGCATAAGTGGAAAATTTACAAAGAAACAATCATAAATTAAATCTGAAAATTTTAATATTCAAAAAGCAGCTTTTCAAAATACTGTATTTTTCTGAATTAATTCATGTCCTGTAACTTCATTTTCTGAATGTACATGTGGATGCAGACAGAAAGGGCACAAACCTGCTTGCTGTTCTCTTCACCAAGAATAAATTCTTAATAATTTACTACTTATGCAAACAAAACAAAAATATTTAAAGGCACTAATGTAACTATTTAGAACATGCTTTAAATATATATGTATTTAAAAATACTTCAGTGCAAAAAACAAGGTTCTGTTTCCTAGCTTGACCTCCCTAGCTACCAGAGCATATTCTTCTCTTAAGACATAGGCGACCTAGTCTGATAGTAACATGACTTGAAAACCTAGGTGATTAATAACATAAGAATGTTGGTGACAAGAGAAGGAGATAAATAAAGTATCAGCTTAGAGTAAAGCAAACAGGGAAGGTCAGTATTTTTGCCTCTACAAATATTGTTTTTGATGAAAAAAATGTACAGGTTTTCATACTCTTGTGTCCGCTACAGTTCTCAGTTCTTCATTCTTTCTCTGTCTTATGTGCAGTAAAGTCTTAAAGCATGCAGTACGTAGGATACTTCTGATATGCTTCAGTCAAACAGTATAATTAGATGAGTGCAGTTAAACTTTTTCTCAAAAGCAATTTTAAGGTTTCTGTGCTATTCAAGTTCATACAATCCTTGTATGATGTTTTAGGTGACAAGATAACTTGCTAACTTTTTGGATTTCTGGCATCTCTAATGCAAAACAAGTGTGTTTTGCAGGGAGTCTGAGCAAGGAGAGGATACGAATGTTTTCTGCTGTAACAATCTGTAAAACCTATTGAGAGCTTACAGGATTTTATGGTAATAAGAGTGATAATATGGTGAAGAACAATGGAAATTATAGGATTACAGAGAAATTCTGCTAAACTAACATCATTCTGGGAAGGACTCAGATTGCAGTTTGTCTTTATAGAGAAAATTAGTTGCATCTCTTTATTTTTTTTTCTACTGTACCTCTTCTTTGCGGTCGTCATTTTGTTTCTGGAATTGCCAGTAGACTACGGCACGCTGAGATTTCGGACTGCACTCAAGAAAAGTGCTGCTATTCTCTACTCCATAGATAATCTTTTCCTCCAGGGTGTGACCACTTGGGTTATCTGTACAACACGGAAAAAAAAAAAAAGGAAAAAAAAAAGAAAAAAAAGGATTACAATTACTGAAAAACCCCCCACTTAATTGCTAAGTAATTTTTGTCATTGTTGTTGTTTAGAAATTGGGCTCTCTTAAAGTGTTTAAAGATAAACACTTCAAAGAAAATTTCCCCATATCAGTATGCTATTTGGAAAATTTCCATCAACACCTCTATCTTTGTAAGGATCCCTGGTTTTTACTGTTGGCTTTTTTTTCTTAATTGTATTTTAAATCTTAACAGCTGCTAACATCTCAATATGGGAAGTTAATGAATTTAATTGTGAAAATTTTCTGTAAACCTCATTATTATTCATCAAGGAAAACATCTAGGACACGACAAGAATTTTTAATAGCAAACTGTATGCAATGAGAAAACTCAGGGTGTAGTTGCAGAATGTTTGTAATGATGCCTCCTGGGCTTTATGGTCATAATACTTTAGAGCAAAGTAATAAAACATGAGGCTATTTAAAAGTAGTACAACGTGTTTAGATTACATGGCACTGCAGTTTGCTGAAGCTGTTAATGACCACAAATAATGTTTTTGAGGAAACGATCTTCAATTAATCATTTCCTCCCATACTGATATAATTTATGGAAATGTAATGAGGTTAATAAACCAGACATTATGGGAGGGGAAAAAGAAAGTTAAATAAATTACTTCCTTTTGTAACAACAATGTTTCAAGATATTCATCAACTTGCTGGAAATATCACATAGCTATAGGACTTACATGGTATTTGATTCTTCTCCAATACCACAGAGGCTGTAAGTTTCAGCTCTCCACCTTACTCTTTAAAATGCTATTATGGACTTAAGTGGCAACAGAACAATAATCCTGAAGAGTAGATGAGGAGGAAGGGGTTGGTAGACTATTTAACACTGTGTTGATCTCATGTGGTTTCCTGACTTTTTGCCATTCTTTGCCATTCTTTCCATTTTCCACTTTTGAACTTTAGCACTGGAAATCTTTAAGGAACCAGTTTTGATAAGTTTTAACAGGAAAATTATTACCCTTCTCTCAGAGGGTTCTATTTAGAACCCTCTGAGAGAAATCCTTTGTCCAGCTTTGTTTCCTCCCAGCTGTGCCTTTATCATATGGACCATGTTGTTTACCAAACACAGACTGTTTACTAGACGGCAGAGCCAAAAGTAAAAATAAAATTGATCTCCTGGTTTATGTTGATGCAGAATCACATGCCTTTCAATAATGACTTGCAGCCCTGAGAGAGGATGGGTGAAGGGATGTGGGGCAGAATAGGAACCGATGCTTGCCCAGTTTTCCACAAGAAAATATCAAATAGCCTATTAACACTGAAGAAATAGGAAATGGGTTTGCTTGCCTTCCTCTGCTGGATTGTGGAACTTTAAAGCAAGTAAGTGGGGTGTTCTATAAAAAACTAAGTGAAACAACTTTTATGATATCTTTCAGAAACCACATTCCCATGAAGAATGTCAGTGCAGCTCTGGGTCAGAAAGACAGGGAGCAATGGAAGAAAGAAAGCAAAGCAGCAAGAGAAAAGTGAGACAATTGGCAGAGCCAAGGGTACTGGTGGTAAGGTCTGAGATGGAGCATGGGTGAATTTTTATCTATGAAACAACGGAACTGGAAGCATGTGAAGAGATTAACTGAATATAATTAGAAGTGATAAGACAAAGATTGGAAATGGGACTGACTGGCTGATAACTTATGGGTCCGGACTCAACATTGTGAATGATGTACTGACTCTTCTGGTTCAGTTCCTCTAATTAAAGAAGAGAATTCACATGGGTGACCAGGCAGCCAAGGATCCTCAGACAGTCAGAGAGAAGTTGTTTGATATCTGAATTGGAATCCACAACAGATAGCACATACAGGGCTGCAGCATAAAACAGTAAGTAAGAAATGACCCCTTTTATAGCCTGGGACACTTTTGTTATTGCTCCAGTGATCTGTTTCTGTGAAACAGCGATTTACAGGCTTCCAGAGTAAAGGATGGAAACACAGGGATTTCACCCTAGGATCCATGCTCTGTTTCAATTCCTCTCCCAGGCTCCATGAATCATGGCTGCAGAATGGCCCAACCTCAACAACAAGAATCCAACATTTTGGGTGTTTGTATTGGAAGTACAACTATCAAGTCCATTTCCTAAGCCTAAACGGACTTTAGGTCCTCATCTTCCACACCCTAAATAGCAGATTTAACTAGCAGGTTACTCTTTAGGGGACTTGCAGCACCACTGACTATATTTTCCTGAACACAGCTTAGTTCAAGCGAATTACACAGGAGCAGAGCATGTGTAACACTGGTCTCATTAGATCCGAGGAAGATAATCTTCCAGATTCTAAATGTCAGTACAAAGGACAAAAACAGGTATTTCTTTGGCCAAGGTCCCACTGTTCAAGAGGAGTAGCATATTTTTAAGTATATAGAGAAGTTTCTGCTGGAAAACTTAGGTACCTAGGATATCCTTAGTATCTAAGAAGCTAGTCACAAGGGTTTTTTTGAAACTGGATGCTCTGACATCATTTCAAATTTCTGTTTTCTTGGATCTGATCTATGACATTCTAGTGTGTTAGAGAACACTACAGGAAGTGTGTGAAGTCCCCTTTAAATTTCTTCACAGCTGTAGAAAATAAAGCATGGGTGGCAGACGAGGGAGGAAGCATTTAGGAGATCCCTTAATTTCCACTTCCATGATTTAAGGGAGCAGAAGACAGGCCCAAAAATGTCTATAAAGTTCATGTAATATTGAGCACATGGAGTGAAAGAAAGTAAGCAGTGATCAAACAATCACAGGATCAGAGTGCAGCTCTGGCACTGAGGGAGAAGCTGAAGAGACCAGAAGGAAGAATGAAAGTCTAGGAAGTCCAGAAAAGCAGGTGGAGGAATTAGAAAAGTATAGAAGTCATGAAGTTGGTTATGAAATTCAGCCCAAAATCCCTTCTGAGAGCACTAATTCCCAAAAAGAACCCAAGAGCAGCATCAGTTTACTACCCTGATAAATATCCTTTAAGTACATAATTTCTGAAATAACCAAAGTATGAAAGGCCAAGTACTTATACCAAGACTGCTTTGCAGATGAATCAATCTCACTATATAGTTTAACTTAAAGTGATTCTTTGACCTTTCCCTGGGATAAATCAGCTCAAAAAGGTGCCTCTTCTCCTATAAATTCTTTAAAAAAAACCCCAAAAAACAAAAACCACCTTGATTTTAATTTCTTGATAGCATTAGTGTGTTATGCTTAAAAAAAATTTGTTCTTTAGCTGACACAAAGGTGTCCATGCTTTTAGATTTAAGCATTAATGTCTGGCCAAACACCTGCACAGCTAAGGATCCTCTGTTCCCTCTAATGCTGTTGTATAGTCATTTTATACCAGTTCTTATACATTTGCAGAAAAGGAAAGAGCTATTTAAACCTTATTAAAATAATTTAATGCTTCAGATTGATCACAAAGTTGGTTTCTGCAATATCTTTGAAAGTGAGATTTTTCTTTGTTTATGTTTTTGTTGGTTCACATGGAGAATCAACTGGCAGTTACTGCAAGTGAAGATGAAGACAAGTAGTAAAAGATGGCTGGAGCTTATTTTTGGCTATAGGCAAACTCAATTCTTCATCTGTTGTCCAGAAAAGTACTAGTCACAACCAAGGAAAAAACTCAGCATAAGTTGGCATAGGAAGTTTACAGGCCATGCAGTCATCTGTACAACACGATTGTGTGTAAATGACATGTAAATATGGGAAAATGTAACAGATTTACAACACTATTAATTTAGAGAAAATTTATCTCAAGACCAGTCTAAACCATTCATTAAGCATTTTGACTGTATCTTTCAAGTCTAAGATCCAGAACTACATTCCCTCTATTTTTTGTAACTTACTGGTACTTTCTTTTCTTATTTTGACAAAACTATATCAAAGCTCCTTGTGATCAGGGGTGCCATGATTGTTGCAATGAAAAAAATGCATTTCTGGATTATTGCAAAACTGCATTACTCTCTTCCCTTTGGACAGAACATATCTTTGTCAGACAAATATGCTTACCAAATATGGGAAGATACAAAAAAACCCAAAGTGTTTTGAAATGCCTTTTTAATGTATGAAAATAAAGAGCAAACCTACAGTTGTATAAAGCACAGCAGGCAATGGCTAGAAAACATTAAAATGACAAGACATGTGGTAGCCCAGATCATATTTTTACTCATGACTAACATGTCCAGATAATAAAAAGGTAAAGCTAAGACATGCTTCTGCTGGTACCAAAATCAACATTTAGTGCCTGGTGAAATTTTCCTATTGGGAAATGTCATCTCAGCCTCAATATCTGCACCGTATATGCATTACTTGATATGATGCAACAAGAAATTTTTGAACTTTCTGCTAGTACCAATTGACTAGTTAAAATCTAAACTAGTTGTACATTCGTGAGTTCTCAAAATGTGACAACTGTATACTGATCACAATCTATTCATGTATTTTTACAAACCCTTTTGCCCTCTGAGTAACTTGGCCTGAGTCTGACAATCAAGAAGTAAAAAGAAAAGCTATAGTAAGGTTAGCTGTGAGTTTCAAATGATTGAAAGGAAAATAGAGAAAACTATTCATGAAATGTATTGGTGGTGAATTACAGCTGACACAAAAGTACAACTTTGGACTATTTATCATTTTTGCTATTACATGGACTGGAAGGACACCAGGATTTTGAGATATCTCCATTTTAAGTCATCTCGGAGATGTATCCAGTGGTTTAACCCTCGCATTAACTCAGTTGGTTACAACATAGTGTTAATAACAACAAGGTTGTGGGTTTGATCCCCATATGGGCCATTCACTTACGAGCTGGACTCAATGATCATTGTGGGTCCCTTTTAACTCAGAATATTCTGTGTGTGTATAGACCTACTACAATCATAAAGATTCACTTTTTTCCAGCAGAGGGAAGTATTGCCTAAGTGTTCCCTCCACTTACAGCAAAATGGACATTTTTAATTTTCTGAGTGAAGGCCTTCTGAAAAGTTTGGCAACAAATTAGTAACTGTGAGAAGTTTATCAGTCAAACAAGCCCAGAAAGGAATCTGATCAATACACTGTGAAAATGAAACAGCTGACAAAAAACCAAACCAAAATATGTCCAAGAAAACCCATGCTGAAAGCATATGGGATAGGCCTACTGCAAGGAACATCCTGATCTTAACATCTTTCAGTCTGACACCTACAACAAAGGTCATTCCATATTTTGCCAAGGTAGTCACAAACACATTTGCATATCATCTTATGCAAACTATATGTACATACAAACAATATGGACATACTTCTTGCTATCCTGAAGTAGTTACAAGTGTTTTCTGATATAATATGCCTTATCAGGTAAGAGAAGCAGGAAAATTGAAATGCTTGAAATTGTTAACTTGAGGAAAACAAACAAACAAAAAAACCCAAATAATCTTTAGTGTCTGATCCAGGCTATTGTAAGCTATCTAAATTGGGACAGTGATGTATTATGTTCACCTTTCACAGATGTTCGAGACAATTTCACCAACAGATCATTCCCATGCTTCCTACTCTACTCATGCACAGTCTGTAAATTATATGCAAATTAGTAGCACTTCAGTTGTGCCCATAACTCACCGTGATGCTGCAGGTCTGAGCAGTGGGTAAGCGGGTCTCCGTTTCGGATGTCTTGTCGTCTAGTACGTCTGCAAACATTATATGTGAAATCTGTTAGTGACCTTCTCAGTGGTCAGCACACACATTTGTTGTTATTGAAGAGCAATGACTGGAACATATATAATTACAGAAGTCACAAGGACATCATAACTACACTGTGAAGGAAATCATATTGTTACTGTGCATTGTTACGGTTTGTAGAATCAGGCTTTACTCTTACAGGTAATGTCTTCAGAAACTGGTAAATACATATCTCTTGCACTGAGATACTAAATAAAAAATAATATTCAATATTAATATTAATATTAAAGCTATACTAAATAAAATACAATGCTTATTTTCACTCTGTGGGCAGTATTGATTACAGACAAATTCATTACTTGATTCATAGTTACAGGACTGCTGAGGGATTAAAATATATATAATTCAGTTAAAAATGCATCAAAACCTGTAAGAAGCTACAGCTTTTCTGCAGGTACAGAATACTGTGGCATCTTTTAGACAGATGAAATGTTAGGATGGGAGGCTTTCAAAGATTGCTGAAGTGCTGCATTTTCTACAAAATCTAAATTAAAATACACAGATCATTTCAGCCACTACAGATTTCATCAAAACATTTCTGAAAAAAACTTTTACATAACTGTTGGAAGTGGCTTTGTCTTTAGAATAAACAGAATAAACACTTGAGAAGGAAGATTTTGAAATGCCATTTATTCCATTTTTTGTAGCTTGAGTCTGAGTTCTACCTTGCATTGCATGTCCTTTGAACACAATATATTCTTTTCCCAGTTTGAATTCTATTGGCTCTTTTGAAAAACATATTGATCTGTGCTAAAAAAAATGTTGTATTTCAGAAAAGAGAGCTTTTTTATACAGTTTTATTTTGCATGTGTTGTTCTCTCTTTGTCTGCTTCTATTTTTATTTAAATAGCTGTGACACAAAATTCAACTGAGCCAGAGAAAAGCTTTCATATAAAAAGGAAGAAAAAAAAGAACAAGGCAAACAAAGATGTGTTTCAAGTGTGAGCACTTTACTTTAGGAATTGGAGAAAGCCTGAGGGCTTGCAAAATTAGAGGAGAACAAAGAGGATTAGGCTGCTGAACAGTGCTGCGATTTCAGATTATGGTATCCAGCAACGGATATGCAAAAGTCAAGTAGCCTTGTAAAAAGCCCTGTTGGTCACTCCCTTGTGACAACAGCCCACATTTTTAAAAGCCATTGTTCTGCGGTACAGACCATCTCTCTTCTCTCCACCAGCCCTATTTGCAGGCACTCACTAACAGCCCAGCATCAGCACATGCCAAGAGTTCTCACTGAGGCTCAGCTGATTCCTCTTGTCTGAGAGATTTCAACCATATTTTTTTCCACTGTAAACTACTGGAATGTTAAACCTGAAATTAGTTATATGAAGTACAGAAATAGGTGGGGTTTTTTTCTCATCTGATTTTTTTTAAAATTGAGATGATACATTTTTTATATTTTTCTGAATAAAAACTTCTTTAAACTCATGAATTAGAACATCTTAGCACACTTCAGTAAGAAGGAATCTTCTGCTGATTGATACATGATTCAACAAATGTACTAATCATAATTTCCAATATCTTCATATTACTCATTACCACCAACAAAACCACACCCAAGACATAAGGAATCATAAAATTTTGCTACCCCTTCCTAAATTTGGAAACATGGCATATTTATAGGATACTATTTGTAGAAAAAAAGTCTGTGGAAAGACTCATATTGCTGTCAATGAAGTTTGGATGAGATGTTTAATTAGAATCTCAGGAAAATATTGTACATATCACAATTGTATCAACATGATGATTTATGAAATATGAACCAGAACACATCTGCATGGGGTAAAGTAAAGTGGTCACATAGCAGGAGCTCTGGACTGTCATTTATACTTGTAAAATACACAAAGAAAGAAATGCAAATTAAAATCAAGGCTTATAAAAGCTCATAAAAAATAGAAGAAAAATCAAATCAAAACAAAACAAAAACTCCAAACAAAACCCCAAAAGCAACTAGTAGTAAAGCATATGTAGAATTGTCTCAGGACTCAGTTTTCCCAGTATTTCTGGAGCCTAAAATTACAAGAATTTATTATTAGGAAAATGTTGATATTTGAGCTGTTCCCAGCAATTCTGATTTTATCATAGATGCACTTCAAGCTGGCTTGAGACAGTTGGTACAGCAGGCACCAGGTAAACAGAGCATCCTCTCTCCCAGTAACACAGACCTCGACTCTGCTGCTATTGCTGCCAAGGGAAAACTGAGGGGAAGTAGCAGAGACAGCAGCTTTTTCTGAATGCATTTTTCAGATCCCAGCTTCCCAGGACTAACTTTTTCTTTCAGAGTGGCCTTAAGAAAAGTAAATTCTGTACCCCAAGGTTTTTCTGTAGCTGTGCAAACCACTTTAGCCCCAGTAACCCGGCCCCATAATCCCTGTAAGAAGAGGTCCCAGTCCCTTTACACATGATGGTAACAGTGAGTTCAATCTGCAGTGTATTAAACTGGAAAGAGAGAGAAGGAAAAGAGCCCTATTTCTTCCATCAGTGTAAGCAGATGAATGACAGTTTATGTGCTCCATGGATTTTGAGATGGGTTGACAGCAGGAATGGGTGCTAGTGAATGCTGAGAAAGGATGAGGTTCAGGGATAAAGAGGAGTAGGAGAGTAGCAGAAAAGAGTAATTCAGTGATTCCTGACCTTACTGTCTCCTTCAACTCAGAGGCAGTACTCAAACACATTGATTTCTAATCCTAAAAACTTTCAAATCAAATCAAATTCTTAGGGTCACCTCGAAAACCTCTGTGTTCCCTCTCTCTTCAATCCTTTTCCAGAAAAACTGCTGTGATACCATGAGATATGAGAACTTAGTCCACACAGCTGAGAAAATTTGACTGGGTCTTCTTTTGGGATGGGTTCCATTTCTCCTTTTCAATTATTTTCAAAGAATTTCACAAAAAGCTTGCCTCAGATCAACTCCGTTTCCTGGTGCAAAAATTAGAACCCGATGTTTCACGAGCAGCTTTTATTTTTGTCTTTTGTTTTTTTTTTTAGGATACATTGTAATGCAAACCTTGAAATTTTAATCCCCTCCATCTGAAAAGCCTGTGACACAAACTCAACTTCCCACCGTTTTATCACATTTCATCTGCCTCAAGAACCAACTTAAACTTGGAATTTGGAGTCTTCACTTTCTCAGCTTAGTATTTGCTACCATCAATTTTATCTATATAAATCCTTACATATCTAAACCTTTGGATTCCTTGTTTCTTCCTAAATAGATGTCTGGCATATGCAATTTAATGTGAGCACTTTTTAAATCATTTTAGCCAATTTATGATGGGAATCTCAACACTACACCAATGTCTGCTTCTATTTTCAAGTGATTATCTATTCAGTTATACCTAATTTCTACTTCAGCAGACAAGCTCTTCAGTAACAAACTTGTTTACTTTCAGAGAAACAGTTTCAGAGATAAAGCCATAAAGCCAGGCAGGGAAAATATTATTTTAAAACATTCATATCAGGCAACTAGACTTGTAAATTTTTTATAAAATTGGTATTTTTGACTCGTGGAGTCAGTTTTCCCTTAATGTTTGCATTGCAAAGCCTTCAGTATCATTGCTGACTGAGTGTAAAAGTGTGATCTGGTAGCACTTGGACACACATCAACACATGCAAGTTATACTTCTGAATAATAACAATAATATTGTATATCACCAAAAAGGTCTCTATTAATGTCCAAACATATTATAGATATTTCTTTTGAATTAGAATTCGTGAAAATGCAGAATAACTTACTTGGGCAAGTAGAGATTCTATTTTGATTTCAAACCCCCTTATAAAGATAAAGGTTTTTTTTTCTTTTTGCATTTATAAATGAGTATAAAGTTATGAATCCATTTCAGAGAGAACTCTTCTATGAATGTTTTCTTACAGGAGCTTTTTAAGCCAGCCCAAGAAGTAGCAGTGGTCGCTTTAAATCGACCAAGACTTCATATTGCATGTAACTCCCACAACAATGTTTTCTTTGGAGGAGAAGGGGCTCCAGTTAACCATCCCACGAAAAATCTCCAAAGCCCTCTGGTCATATTGAGACCATCAGTTAAAACAAACAGCAAACCATCCAAAACTGTCCCTACCTCTTAGCAGTGGGGAAGTAACGAGAACAAGATGAACCATCCCAGGCACAGTAAGGGTCTCTTGCAAGGCAACACTCAGCACATGCTTTTCCATACACATCACAGCGGTGCAAAGGAAGCTGTGAAACTCCAGTGGCTGAGCCAATGTAGAGCTGTTGCTGTTATAAAAGTTTTTTTAAAAAAAAAAAGAAAAAAAAGTTAAAAAATATTGCAAATTGCAATTTCATTTTTTTTTTTGTAGGAAAGCATAAAAAAGTTATATAATCATGTGTTAGGGCCATTACAAAGACAATAAGGGATCCTGAACCTGATGTGGACTAGAGGAATGAGAACAGAATTTTCCCCAGGTAAAAAAAAATCGAATAGGAGAAACTTTATTTTTGCATGTATCTCTTGATCGCTTCTCTAAACAGTAAAAAATAAATAAAAGTACTCTTCAATTTTTTCTTTTGTATTCAGATCCCCACTCTGGGAAAGCACCACAGCCAGTGACAGAACACAATGGAGAATATACTTTTGGATATAAACAAAAAGCAAAACTTCAACATAAATTTCCTAAGTATGACTTGATTTATGTATGTGAGGGGGAAACCTGAAGTAAATTACTTCAGACTGATGCTAAGATATTTCAGTTTGGAAGTGCTGCCATGCATGCATGTCTTTGCATGTCTGATAATTCTGGCATTTTGTACTCTTTTCTGTAGGTCGCATACTTTAACTGGAACATATCTTTAATGAGGGGAGAGGTTTTATTTTATTTTGGATAAAAACCAGCGTGTAGTAGAAGATGCAGTTCAAATGCAGAAGTAAATAAAAAAACATGCATACAAAATGAATAACAGCCTCACATGGCATCACAATAGAATATCTTGTCTCTCTCAATTTCCTCTCTGATATCAAATTCATGTGGTCCACTAGGGAAGTTGGTCCCCAGAGGGATATGAGAAAACTGAACTTCTGATCCCATGTGAAAGTCCAAACAGAGATATTTCAGATTAGCACTAATTCACAAAGAAAATAAGTATAGGTGAGATTCAAAACTAGGGGAAAACAAAACTCATAAACAAAATTCAATGGCACAATCCTTCTGTTTTGGAAACATTGACATTTTTCTATCTAAAGGTTAAACTTTGTCATCCAGCACCCACGCTGGAGTGAAGAATACCTTTCATTTGAAGGTTTCACTCCGAGCAGTCCCACCAAAAAGATACAAATTTGTATTCATTTTCCTTTCTTGGAAAACATAAATTGAAAAACAGGACTTCAAGAAATGTTTTCAAAATTCTCCATCTCCTGCACTGTGATGTCCTAGAGGCACCATTTCCAGGGAATTCAGGGATGGAAGACAGCTGAGGTCACCTACCTACTAGAAATTATGAGCACTGCATGCCAGGAGACAGCAACACCAAAAACACTCATAAAAGGTGTTGCATTAACTTCTTTCAGAGACAGCAGCTTGGCAGTTTATACAGACATATTAATTGTAACAGAAACATCCCGTGCATTTATATAAACACCAGTATTTTCTCAAGGAAAATATGACAAGGAAATCACCTACAGGAAAATTTACTGGTAAATTGAAAACTAAACCCTTTCTAAGCAGCTGTTTCTATCTATTATAGTTTCATAGCTGGGTTGTAAACCCACATTCTCCAGGCAAAAATCTCTGATCAGGGAGAGCTCTACACAAAGCCTTAACTGCACATACCAGTCCCAGTTAGAACTGTTGTAGCCTTGAGAAGAGATAAAAGGCAACAGACATGATAAGCTGATTCTCTCTAACTTAAGTCACTTAATCAAGGATCCATCTTAGGGGTATGTCCTGCAGTAAAAAGAGCAGCAATTCAAATCTTAGGTGACCTAACTGCTTCTCCAGGGATGCCTCTTCTCTTTACTGATTATGGAGGCAGCATAGGTCAAATTAGAGCTTCAGTTAAGTATCTTAAATGTCCAGATGGTATTGATCTGAGTCCTGTGTAATTGGGGCATTAATATCTGTATAAGCGTGTAGGAACGTGTGGTGCAACTAATATAAAAATCAACCCAGAGAATGCACGTGGGAAAATAAAGAATGGTGTAATGGTTTCCCATGAACTCTGTAACCAATTTCATTTGGTAAAAAAAAAACCTCCACAATTTCTAATAAATGTCTTTAGAATTAAAGAATGAGCAGAAACATGTAAGAAAAAAGAAAACAAAATCTAAAACAAAACAAAACAAACCCACAAAACCAAACAAACAAACAAAAAAAAAACAAACTGAGGCCAAAATAGGGTTACTTAAAGACTCTATTCCTTTTAGATAAGTTCAGTCAGTGAACTGTAGCCTGTGTTTCAGGTGCTGCACAGCCTGAAACTGCTGCCCTGTTTGCTGCTTTTCTGATCCCGGTCTTAGACTGCAGCTGGTGATAATCATTCTGGACACTAACAATATATAAATCCAGGCAGTAAGAAAATCAGAAAATAGTAATAGAATTATTTGCATCAATGGCCTGACCTTACTTTGCCATACACAGTCAAATTGCCTTTTGGGCAGAGTCTCTCCCAAGACGTTAGTTAATTTAATCAATGAGCTGGTTATCAGATCAAACCAGAGAGGGGTAAAAATAAAAGGCTGTCCTCTAAAAGTTCTTCCAGAAGTATTAGAACTCAGAAAAAACTGAAGATAGTAATTTTTTAAGCAATCCAGTGTTTTCTGTTTGCCCCACGGTGCTGCCCAAAAAAGCAGTCTTTCCCAAGTCAGACAGAGATTACAGAATTCTCCATTTGGAATTTTAAAAAAAAAAAAAAAGAGAGAGAGATATGAAAAAACTGTAATGCTTAAAAAGAAGAACTTAAGCAGAATTTTAAAAGGAACTTTAGGGAGCATGAGGCTCAAATCCCATTTAATTTAATTTTATGTCTTGGAAAGTGATTGCAGAATAGTTCAGGAAGCTGTTTTGAGCGGGTCCTTTCCATATGCCCACTATGGACAGAAATAGTGATATTTGAAAAAACTTCAGTATTTTGTGAAATATACTATGAAAATAGTCACTAAGGTATTTCTGAAGGTCTCTGCCTTCACTTTTGTAGAAAATCTTATAGAGGAAAAACAAAAGCTCTTCATAGCAGTTCACCAGACAAGGACTTGGCCTTTATCTCCTTGTCCTTTTCCCAATTGCTTTCTGAAACAAGAGCATCACAAATCTGAATCTCAGAAAAAGACGAGAGATTGCTCCACAAAACGTCACCTTAGACTGAAAACCAGGCCTGATTTTTGTCTTGGTGCCACATTTATAAATCCAGTTAAAAATTATGGAGGCTTAGGGCCAGGTGGTAGCAAGGGTGTCCCACAGAACTGGGACCTTAGACAGCTGCAGGGTGTTTCAGTGGCTTAAGGATGCCATCCTCTGATGGTTTGTGTCTATTGCTAACCATACCCTGCTCAAGTGACAAGGTTACACAAACCTAGGGCTCTGAACAAAATTAGGAGGAATATGTAGCTTTAGTGAGAAAATATAGATGCAGTTCCTGTCAGTTAATGGCAGCAGAGTGGCAAAAGACTATCAAGGCTTAGTCTTGCATATAAAGGCTGAATTTTGCTCAAAGACACACTTGCTCAAGGGCCGAATCCATACTCAGAGAGAGAGACACCTCTCAGAGAGAGGTGCCTTATAGCTTTACATAATTTAAAACTTAAGCTAAGTTCTGCTCCTGAAGAATTTGTAGATTTTCGTCTTTAGAAGAGTAATCTGTAACAAAACACATTGGCATGATGGGAAAAGAGGTAGCTTTGAACAATGAGAGTAGTAAAAACATTAAAAAAATAAGGAGAAGCTTCCAGTACTGTTTTTAATGGGATGAAAGATTTGTTAGTGAAAAACCAAAATGAAGTGATTGCTTTTAAGGCATTCAATAGAACATGCTGGTTTTACTGTTTACATTTCATGTTCCTGCTTTCTACAATGCATAGAATTATCGTGCTGTTTATACGAAAACTGCCCTGCTTATCAGAACACAATGAGTAAAGTGTTTGAGTTATAGAGCTAAAAGATTTTTAAATCATAAATGCAAAATGGAAACATGTTGCCATATACTTATTTCATACATACTGCCAAAAGTTTGTCACCCTGTATCATGATTCTGTCATTTTTAGCCTGAGGCTGGTTGATTTTTCATGAGTTGTACTATGCCTGAATAACTTGTGTTGTATGCTCTTTTTTAGCTTTAAACAATTTTAGCAGTGTAAATTTGTTTTCAGAAGACTCAGAGAAAATTGTAATCTCTCCTGAATAACTAAAGATGCTTTGAAGAAGAAGCTGTATGAAAATGTATGGTCAATTTTCACATATGCTTGGCTGCTTTAAGTGAATATACTTATAAAAATAATCCAAAGCAGAGCATTTTGCTATGATGTGAACATATATACAACTTGACAGGTCTGTTTTAAAATATCCCCAGTATTCAACAGTACCTTTTTTTTGGTCCTGCCACTTTTGTTGGTTTAGGTGGTAAACTATCCTAGACGAGCATCCTTGCCCCAAACTTTTTGTCAAACACATGAATGCTTTCAGACACCTTTCCTAAATACAGTTAAATATACACAATTTGAATGGGTTCTGTCTATTACAGAATGAATTTAACTTCTGTTTACTAATGCATACAGTGAGGTAGAGGAATTAACTAAATCTTATTTATAATATGCACAATTTTCAGTGCACCTAGTCCTGAAGTAATACCAAATCTCCTCTTTACTGACAATGATATTAACAGAAAAGTTAATAAGTGTGAACAAATTACTTATATTTACTAAATTAGGCTCCAAATCATCCCAAAATGTGGAAAAAAAAAGGAAAAAAAAAAGTTAAATTTTACACTAAGTTTTATGCCTCGGAGTCCTGAAACAGGAAATGACAGTGGCTGGGATCCATCCACTGAATTCCAGGCAAAACTGAAGATAGGCCTTTAATACCCACTTCATTCCTGGACTGCAACCCAATGTTCTTTGCACGACTACATAATTCATCAACTGCTTCACAAAGGAGCCTAATAATAATTCCATGTATTTGCTTAGAAATGCAGGAATCACCTTTACTCTAAGTCAGACAAAACTTCACCTCTATCCATCAAGAAGTTCAGTTCATTTTAGTTATGGTCTGGTCTTATAACACATACCTTTTCTAAAAGCAGTTAGCTATTAGTGTACTCAACAGAAAATAGGAAATATAAATTCTGGAGTCTTGAACCCATATCCTAACCAAATGACAGATCCTAACCACATCCAGGTCATGGAAAATTTGGACTGAGAAAGCTGAATGATGCACATCCAGGACATAGGGCATAGGACAGAAAAGACAGGAGGAGGTCTCATTTCCATCCTTTGCTTCTGGCATCTGCATTTTGTACCATACTAGTCCTACAGAAACTAGAACTAGTCCCATTAAATCAAGGGACCAAGTTTGGCCACTCCTTTTCAACAGTTTCTCTGTCATGAAAACTTTCTATAACATGGAATTTATTTGGCTTTTTTTTCCAGAGAGCCACCAGACACCTGGTTAGTTTGTGTTTAGTTTCCACCTTACCAGTAACACAAACTAGACTTTTCCTTTCTCCATTGCACGTCACGTTTTCCTGAGAAACTACTGATGTTTATGTAAAGGGATGGGATGCTGCTGCTGCAATTAATATGTCTCTGCTGACTGCCAAGTTACTGTCTCTAAAAGACAGAGACCAATAAATATTTGAAAGTGATTTAACGTTTGTGCACATAGTACCTGCTTCGTGGAAATCTTCATTGCTGAAATAACAGTGGGTTCCTAGAGAAAAATAGAGTTAAATTATAAAATGAGCCATAAGCATAAAAATTCTATTACAATGTTATTTTCACAACCTAGAAACCCCTATAAACTCTCTAATAATAAAACTCTTGTTGCCTTTTGCAGTGGCATAATTTCTAGCTGCAAATGAATTAGCATGCATGTACATATCTGTGTGCATCTTTGATTGCTATACTGATTGTAGGCATATAATTTTCCATTATTATTACAGTTTCATTGTGATTACTTTGTCACTAGTTCCATAACTTGAAATTCCTTTCTACACTTAATATTAAAATTACATTTAAAGAACCTCCCAGGAAATATGAAAATAATAATGGCTATATTCATAGATACTGTATATTAAGGGTGATAAAACTGAAATAAGCAACACCTTTTAATCACAACAAGGTGAAAAGTCAATTCCTGTGAAATTTTATTCATAAGAACAAGTCTTAATCCCAAGAATAATCTTGTTGACTGCACCACACTATTCACTTACAAAGAAGTTGGTCACATTTGCAGAACATACAACTGAAACAAGCAAGAGGCTTTTTACACCCTGGAATATGCATTATTTAATCAACTGTTACACCTTTTAGGTCCAGTTTCTTGGATGGATTTTAATATTGAGAGCTAAAGTTGTACAATTTGGTTACAAAATGTGCAAGTCAATTTTGCATGAACTTTATTCCATCTGAATATCTGATTTTGACCCCACGCAACTTTTGGTTATGTACATTAATAAAGTCCTTATTAAGCTTTTCACTTGTGTAGCTTTCAACTTGGTTATTGTGACAGAATTTGATATTGGTCAGTGGATGGTAAGCATGTGGACTTGCCAGTGCAGGGGGTTTAACAGACTTTACATTAGAAAGCATCAATTAAGTGTAACTTCTGAAGGAAAATTGAACTCATTAGTTCGTTTGCTCAGCTGTTCAGATAAATATTGCACAAATGGGGCTAAAAGAGGCATTTGTTATCAATGTAACAGAGATGAAAGACTTTCAGCTTTGTGGAATTATAAATTAAAAACATTGTACTTAGAACATTGTGGTTTAAGCATCAAAAAACATGGTTCACGACGCACATGGACTCTTTAGCAACTAAAGGAAACTTACATTTCGATAAGGTAGATGAAAAACCTTTTGCAAATTCCCTATTGAAAGATTCATATCTCACGTACACAAATTCTCCTTATTGCACTGAACTACATTAATGTCCTTTTTAAGGCTTAAAAACATGCCAAAGCAGATAGAAAAGCTTTCAAGTAAATCAGAACACCAAAATCCTTTTGTGTAATGAAAAAATACACACATAAAGTAAAATACTAAATTTGAACTTGGCACTAACTATTCTGCTTCTGTAAAACCTTTCTGAAATAAAACTCACTCCATTTATTTTCCTTCTTTCCCTTTTTATTCTGGCTGATCTCCTTTAGCTTGGCACTTCTACTTGATTTAGGGAAGCGATATACATTATCAGCAATTGCCAAATTACTCTGCATTAATGTAATGACTTTTGGATGTATAAAAAAAAAAGAAAGAAAAAAAAAGAAAGCCAGGACTCACAAATTACTCCTCTCATTTTACTCATAGTTTCTACTTTCTGCCCTCAAAAAAATAGGACTGCAAAAACTGAGACATCCATATTTTAGTCATACCTGGCACTGAAAACAAGATTGGGACCAGTAAAGGCAAGATTTCCCATAAGAAAAAATAAATATTATACTGGAAATAATAATAAAAATATTTATAAGCTCTGTTTAGATATGTTGCCTCTGTTCAGAAACCAAAGATGAAAGGGATGGTAACTGTGTTTGATGAGGACATGGTGGCTGGGCCCCTCTGGCAGGTCCAGGACACAGTCCTTGTCAGCACATCTGGAGAGAGACCACACGACATGAGGCCCTCCGAGCATGCAAGCATCATCTTCGTGCTGTCAGATTAACCTCGTGCCCCCTGCTAGGTATCAACCCCCCAAAAGCCTGGAGCCAGCGAAATGGTGCCATAAAACTGCACTGACAAAAAGAGTAACCTGGGGAATGTAAATGATTCGTTGTTGTGTACAAAACACGAGACACTCCTGCGTTCTGTCTGGAAACTGTTTGAAAGGTTTGCTCAGCCTCGCCTTGCACGAGTGCCTATGGGATGCTGTATTTTTTAGGTGGCTCAAAAACAAAAATGGAAGAGATTGATTTTCACCAAAAAGTGCTGAAGTTTAGGGGGTGTTTACGGTGCCTTGTGTCAAACCATGAAATTGAGTCCCTAAAGTCACCTTTGAAACTACAAACACTTTCTTTGTTCCTCAGATTATTAGGTGTAAGAAATCTGGGCAGATCACTGGTTTACCTGAAGTATCTTCCTAGTTACAATATGCTGATAGTCTGAATAGTGTTAAGAGTTGATGTAACTATAAATTCATATATTGCATAGCTCTGGGAGACAGCAGACAGGCATTATTCCTAGACTTGCACAGGTAGATATTTAGCTCTGGCATGCAATAGCTCTAAGATTCAGAAATAATAATTTACTTTTTAAACCACCAAACAAGAGTCCAGAATGCCATTCCATTTATCATTAACGTCCAGCTAGCACTGAAAGTTTCAAGGTTTATTTTGACTAGTGTCTGGGTCTCTAAATAACAAGCTAATTAGAGGGGTATGCCAGCCTATTCCTTGGCTAGACTGTAAGAAGTTGAGTTTGCAGCTGTCCACAGAGAAATCTACAACCTGACACTTGAAATTTAGCCTCACTTACCCGAAAGACTGTCATTTCTTCCAGCAAGACTTCCTCTAACTCGTGCCAAGTCTCCTTAGGAATTGAAACCACTTTAAGAACTGTTCCAATATCTTGAAAAGAAAAAAAAAAAAGAAGGAGTTTTCAGGTGCTTAAGATGAATAATTATGTTTTGTTAGCAGCCAGACTTTCTTGTAGTGTATAATTATTTCACATATAAAGATTGTGAAGCTACATATTTCCCAGCACTCATTCAAAATAACAACTGCTATTTAAAATAACCTCAGAAAACACTGAATTTCAGTAGGAAATTTACTGAAGTCTCTCAGATATCAAAATGCAACAAAGAAGATATATACTATTCTGTTATTAAAGAATAAACAGTACTGAAATACTACTTAAGTGACAGTATAAAGTGACAGATGCATAACTGAGGAAGGAAACACACTACATTTACCCAGGTATGTTTTATTGTCCCTTTTGAATGGACAATAAGAATATTTGTCTTTCCTAAAATGCATATTCCAGTATGGACATAAAACCACCTGGACAAATGTTGTTAGACAGATGAAGCTGTTGGGTCTCTCAAGCACATGAGGTCTTCCCTGTGTCAAACAAAGCACCTAAGATGTATAAGCCCCTTAAGACATTTCTCCATCTGTTAGTTTCTGGTCTTCATTGAGGGGTAAAAAGCATACAGCTTCAATCTTTGGTTTAGAAATAGGTGTGGTGCCAGAATTTTAATATTACATCCATTTACATTTTTGGAGTTTTGCAATTGGCTTTAACATGAACAAGGCCAGCGATTGAAATTCCAGAGCTACAGCCTTTGGTTCTGTGAACGTGGTTGAGACTGAAGACCACCTGTGTTATACAGCTTCTGCATCTGTGATTCATTTCTTTGTTTCCACGAACAAAATTTCCAGGAAACAACACCAAAAGAATTGGTTCTAGGCTGGCACACATCACTGAAGACTCTCTGAAATGCAAACACTCTGTATGTGACTTTTCTTTTTAACCAGACAGGTGTAGTGCCACTTAAACGTATCACAGGTATACCAAATACATCTCCCAGGACTTTTCATGTTGCACATCCTACAGAAGTAACAGTATAGGAAAATACTTTAGGAAAAATACAGAAAAAAAGCATTTTAAGCGGATAAAATTCTCAAAGAACTATAAGGGTCAATATTCCTAAGAATTAACCATCAATTACACAAAATCATATATGTATAGATTTTATAATTATATATATTTGTGTGTGTTATTTGAAACTTCTGATTAAAAAAAATGTCAACATACCATTTCTGTATTTAAGATATGCATAAAATTGAAACAAAGAGATTACATATGTTGAAAGTGTTTTTATAGGGCAACTAACTTAGGAGCTAATGATTTAATGAGAAAATCCTGGTATTTAACCCCTTTAAATTAATTTGTATTAAAATATCCTAGAAAACCTAGAATATCCTGTAGAACTGAGATGTTTTGTTTTTCCATCTGCTTCACTTTATGCAGATGTTGGTTTCTAAATACACATTTTTTGAATTTTAGAAAGAAGTAATTTCCCTCCCTCCCGAATACATACATCATGTTTTCTTTTATTAGTCACGAATTTGTATATTCTTTTTTTATAAGAAAAAACCCAGTTATTTCTTAAAGCAACAGCAAAGTAAAGCACAATTTTGTTTTTATTTAGGCAATTATATGTAAAAACTAAGCTAGTAAAATATACTAGATAGGTGGGTTTGGAAGTGGTTTTCATTATGGTTACTGCTGCTAATTGAATATATTTAATTCAAGAAATATTGAGAACAGTACAGAACAAATGCAATATAAACTTTAAAACAAGAAGAGAAAAAATCCACATTTCTACAACAGACTAATTCAGAACAACAGATAATTTAGCACTAGTTATGCATGTAATTTAATGGATGAATTCATTTCCTTAATTATCCTGATATTTTGATGACTGTGGTTTTGAGGAAAATACATTTTACAACTAAAAAACAGAGAACTCTGATCTAATAAATTTAACAGTGTAGCAAAGTGTCACAACTGTATTCTGTGTTGGATTAGGACCGTTCTCAATCAAAATCCATCAAATGCCATTTCCTAGAAATAAAGGGAGCTTTTTCATGGAACAGCCTGAGTGGGCACTGAGCAGACACAAGCTTCCCATAATGTTGTTTGCACAAAAGGTCTGACTTTTAAGTGGATCCTGCAACACTCACAGTTGCTTGATCTCAAGAAAGCCTCTGAGGTCAAACATACACTGTGTTAATCACTGCGGTGACTCTGGTCAGGCCACAGGTACCAAAGTGAGGCTTTATCTGAGTTCTAGATCAAGTTTTACAGAGTAGTATTTCAAACAATTTCACACAAACGGAATGAGGCGTCTCCTTTAGGATCAATAGTAAGATAAAATTACTGTTATTAATTTGCTTTACTGACAGAGGTAGTTTGACTGTGCCAAAGGATCCCAAACATTAGACATTCAGGATATGCATTAAGTGCATATCTTAAATCCTGTTTTTTTCTGATACACTTTCAAGTATGCCGATAGGATTTTATTTTCATTGTGAAACACACTGGTACAATCACAGTGGGAAAGAATCTGCTCAGCTAAAGATTTCACCCACAGGAAAGGAAAATGTGACCACACTGGGTAGCTATTAATTATGTTGTATTCAATTATCATCAGTTATTCCATGAAAAGGAAAAAAAAAAGTATTTTTTTCAATATATTGCAGTTCAGCAGCACATGGGAATAATGCAGATTGCTGTAACAGCAATGGGAAAATACAGGGAAATATATCTAATCTGATGGGAGAGACCTGCACAGAAAAACGCAGTCATACCCCAGAGAGCATAATTCTGGCTTCAGATCATCAACTGGGAAAATGGACTAGAGTCCTTAATCTGCTCCCTGGTTTAGTTCTTTGCTTGGGAAGACGTAATACATGTTGATTGTGTATCTGTTTCTGATTCACTTGACTTTGACCAGCTGGCTCAGTGAGAAAGCAGGCAGGGCCTTGGGTTCTGCCTCTTTAATTTTTCCCCCACATGGAAGACGCCCTTTCCTCATTTTGAAAAGCACAATATGGATAGTGAGCTTAGAGAAGCATGGCACATCTTTTGTACTCCAGCTCCAAGCATGTTGTAATGCCTGTTCTTGTCCCATGAGGGTATAAAGTCCTGCTGGAAAAAGGACAGTTTCTATGGACAAAAGTAGTATTTCAAGAAATAATAACACTCTACACTTACAAAGGTAGCATTTTGCTGCTGAAATATCCTTTGGTAAATACAAGTAATAATGTTTCAATACTTTTCTTACAGTTCTTGGGCACAGCTATTGCCAACACCGGATGGAATACCAAGCACTTACCACACACCTGAATATTAGTGGTTTAGGGAATTAGGTGAATGCCTAAATTCCCAACTCAAGGTAAAAATTATCACTGAGGTTCTTTTCGAGGGAGATCTTGCCTGACTGATTTACATAAGAACCACTATAATGATAACTAAAGAACTAGTATACGTAATGGTAACTACCTAAAAGCTGTAGCTCAGCTTTAAGCAAATCTTCCTGCATTGTCTGAAAACAGACAGGAACTTCTGTGTTACTATTCATCTTATTCCAACAGAGGTCTTGAAGAAAGTACAATGAATTTCTCTCTGGAAGAACTTACCACTTTTCCTTGCAGAAACCAATGCATCTTTCTTAGTCTGAATGCCAAGATTTGGTGAGATAAATGGCACCTCTTTTGCTCATGATATAGACTTAAATCAGCTCCTTATGTTTGTTCAGCATCATACTCTCAATGCTGAAGGGCTTGTTCCCTCATAACACAGCCAAGGGGAGTATTGCCATTAATTCTTTTTTTTTTCCCCCTGAGCTGACAGGTTATAGAAGACTTGTTGAAAGGCATCAAATGCTGCCAACTTTAAATGGCATTGAAGTCTCTAATGAGTGATGGAAAATATATAAGTTCTGTAAAATCATATGGAAATACTTTTCAATGTTTTGTGCAAGAGCAAACTGTAGCACTGGTATCTAATAACTCAGTTCACAGCTTTAAAGTGCTGGAACCCTTTCTACAGAGCTGCATTTTCTGCAGTAAATGGACTGAATTGTTATGCTTGCACTGTGTTTGGTACACAAAACTTCATCAGCTCTCAGTTTACTCATAATAAATTTCAAGCATCAACATGAAAGGGATCTTGATATTTATTACTTTGGAAATCTGACCCCAGCTGTAGAGTACCAGAACCGTATTTAAAGCATGTAAAAAATTGGATTGTTATAAGAGACATAGTCAGGCAGATTTTTTTTTTTGGTCCAAAGCTGAAAAGAAACAGTAGGGTTTTGGTTTGATTTGTTTTGGTTTCATGATGCCAATGTCTAATTACTAGCAATTATGTTCAGTACAAGTTGAAAATACTTTTACTCAACGTAACTGAAACATCAGACAACCCATGGAAAATCTTCAGAGGTGAAGAAACAGATCCACCAACTACTACTCAGCACAGTTCTGAAGGCACTGAACATAGGAAAATTAATATCAGCTAATTTCTGGACACATTTATTTCTCATTATTATCTTTCTGGAGAAAATGTCTTTTCTGGGTGCATATTTCCACTTTTATGAGATGCCCAGGATGTACGATTGTGAAAATGCTTTGGAAAGGATATCGTGTTCCTATTTGAATACCAGCTCTTCTGAAAACACTTTGCATGTGCCAGATATCTTCATCTTAAGCAGAATGATGCATCCTTTTGGCTAAAGAGCTGAGCATCTTAAGGCAATACTTGAAATACTTGAAAGGCACACAAGACATTTCCCATACCTGGATACTTGCCTCACTTGCGTTAACACTTCTTACGCTGCACTTCAAAACATGTACCTCAAACCCTCATTTTAATACTAAATTATAATTAATAAGGCAAGATATTTCTAATAAAAATCCCTAATAACAGCAGTTGAAAAGAGGGTGGTTTCATCCTAATCCAGTTGGCAAAGCTCCTAAAGAGTTTAGCTATGCAGGCCACAGCCTGAACCTGTAACAGTCAAAGTATGTAACAAAGACCTCCCCACACGCACAGTTTTGAGTCCTGTCCCAATTTTTCACAGGTATACACTGCTCTGTCAGTGTTCTGCCTTTCAGAGTATGAAATTTTATCTGCTTTATGTTTCTACCATGCCTGGAGGTGCATTGTAGATTCAGGATTCTTACCTGTGCCAATGAACATCACATCATATTGTCCATCTTCTGCATCTACTCGATCTACCACGATTTGTGTGAACTGATAATCCACGTCTGTTTTAATCATGATTGGACGGTTGTTAATGGGGAATACTGGGTTGTACATGGCTGGATGACTTCTGGCAAATGTTATAACTTCATCAGGAAGGTCCTTGGTGGAATCAAAACCTCCGAATGTTTTACTGGGGCACTGGAAATAAAAAAAAGGAAATGTTTTATATTTTATTATTTATCACTAGAAACATATTAAAAATAAATTTCATTACAATCACCCCAACTACTACAAACTATAATCAAATATGACAGGGAAATTAGGTGGTTTTGACCGACAGCAAAACTTAATTTTGTTACTGATGGTCTATATTTTTTGATTGATTTTGGATTTAAACCAATATGGATTACAGAATGCAAATGATCCTAATACACCATTTTTCTTACTACTGTGCAGAACAAAAGGACTTTCAGTCCATTGTGATTATTATTAGTCTTTAATTGGCAGAAGGAAAAAATCCTGAAATATACAAAATCATTCAGTATGGGGCAAGCAATTTCAGTATTTGGTTATGTATACAGTACAAATTTTACTAATTATGCCACCATCTTTGTTTCAAAGTGTTATCTTCAGAAGTTGACTGGAAGTCTGAATCACTCTCTGAGGAACCAAATCCTTAAATCCTGGGACAATTCCCTGTTCTAGTGACTTTTCAAACTCCTGCTTGTCTCCACAAGCCTGTGTCATCCACATAGTCCAGATAACATGGATCCTGTCATGCTAAACCAAATCTAATGAGTCACATTCTAAATGTATCTCTTTTTCTCCCCACTGCTTCTAAAGAAAGCCTTCTGTGAGTGTTGCTAATGATACTGCCCATGTGAACAGTTAAGTGAGACGAGTCTCATTAAAGAACTGAAATAGCTCCTCACTGTTGTGTCCTGCACAGTGTGAAAAGTTGCTGTATCCTTGGGATTAATCTGGTCCCCATGAAGCCAGACAGTAAAGAGTCACTTTGCCCCCATATATAGTCCTGGATGGGCCAGACATTTTTGCCTCTAATCTGTGAAAAGCAGAAGATTCTACTTTTCACATTTAGCTCATGTTCTCCAAATGTAAGCAAAAAACAGAGGCTGAAAAGGGAAGGGGAGGTAGGACCATGTTGTTGGTACCCACAAAAGTATTCCTCCACTTTCAGCTACCACATATCCCCACCAGGAGACTCAAGAACTGTGGTTGAGCATCATCATCATCCCTCATCTCTTCTACAGAATTGGTAATTATTTTACAAACACTTAGAGGTTACATTAACATAAGCATTAGTAGTGTATTAGTATTGTTGAATGGGTGAAGAAAATGAGCCACAATGACACCAGGCCAAAGATACTCATCAAAGAACTAGGTGACCCCAATGCTGACCTGTTTAGACAACTTTTTGAGACATATAAAACTCTGAAACGCAGCTGACAATAATTATTTTTCCAGTATTTGAACCTCAAATATAAACCACTGATGTTAAAAATGCCCTAGATAATTTGCCCTTTATATCCAGGTATAAAACATCTACCAACTAAATTAAAAACCTAGAGGACAACATCTTATTAACCAAGAATCCAGACCTTGCAGGATGCTCAGCAGAAGAAATCAATTGTCTTTGCTGTCACCTTGATCTAAATTATTAATAATTCATCAGAAATGAAATTTAAAAATCAATGTTGGCAAAAGGAGTAGTTGCAATACTCAGCAAAGGGACTCTTCCAGCATGGACATATAATGTGCAAATTGTCCCTTGGCATATTTGTTAGTAAGTAAATTCCTTCCTTCTGTTTCATTGCACAGTATGGAAGGGAGGAATGGAAGGAGGGAAAATATTTGATTAATGCATGTGGAGCAGACAAAGTAGAAATCAAGTTAGTTACCCTTTTTATTGTGTCAAGATTTTTTAACCTTTTTACATACGTGCTCTTTGGTACAAAAAAAAAAAAATCAGACTTTTCATATTTATTGGCCAAACCACTGTCTGTCTAAAAAACTGTGTTTCAAATTCTATACTTCACGTTTGCTCTACATCTCGATTAGTATTCTAACTTCAGTAGTTCAATACTAATAGTTCAATACTAATTATTCAGATTAATTACATAATAATTATATAATAATTAATTAGTTAATATATATGTAAAATGCTCTAAGTATAAAATTCACTACAGAAGAACAAAGTATTGTTAATTGCATCTGGGCAGACACTGAAAAAGTACTAAATGAATACTCATTTTAATTATAAGCAAATGAATTTCAGCTGTGTTTCGATAGCTTAAATATTTACTTTCTGGCTCATTTTCCAACAAAAGATTTTACTTGCAGCAATGTGGAACAGAGTCCCCAGAAAAGTGGTCACGGCACGAAGCCTGCCAGAGTTCAGGAAGCATTTGGACAATGCTCTCAGGCACATGGTGTGATTCTTGGGGTTGTTGTGTGCGGTGCCAGGAATTGGACTCAATAACCCTTGTGTTTGCCTTCCAACTCAAGATATTCTATGATTCTATGGACCAAGATATATTTTGTGCAGAAAAATCATAAAACTAGAATTACTGTCATAATTATGTGTGTTTAAGACTCAATTCTGAGTCCCACATCATTCCTTGCACCCCTTACTCTTCTGAACTACTGTAATCTTGTGTCTTTACATGTAAAGTGCACTACCTGGACTAGGCTGCGGCTCATATTCATCCCATCCTACTTCAGAAAACTGAGATGCAATCCAACTGCCATTGCTATAAATCCCTCCCTTTCCAATGAGTAAAATGGGTACCATCAATAGGTGAGATGTAGCCCATTCATAGTTCAAATTGCTTGCAGAGGAATCGCAACTCAGAAACAGAATAGGATAGAATAGGATAGGATAGAACAGGACAGAATAGCTGTCCTGAGGAGGAAAGCCCTGTCATGTTTTATGTAAAGGACACAAAGCCAGGAGACACAACAAAGACATTATCCTTTGTGCTGAATAATATAATGACTGGACCATTTTTTTATATTAGTGGGTCTAGAACAAGCTAATTGCCAAGGTGCTTAATCAGAACTTGTGTTTATATACCAAATCAACCCCACTGATAGCAAAGAAACAGGTTTTCATCTGCCAAAATACAGGCATGAATACAAATATCTTGAAAAGTTTTGGAGAAATGAGTTTGATCTTCGGTTTGAGTAGAGTCAAAGAACTCCTGCATCTTACATTCAACTCCAGTTGTCCCCAGTAAGCTACATCAGGGGATTTGATCAGTCAGCAGGGGGGAACTAGGCTATCCCCTAACTGGCCTATTAGTGAATCCGACAGAACAGAACAAATCAGTATTTACATTCTGGTAGGAAGAAAAAGTGCTTTGGCCATAATTCTTGGTGCCACAAAGCAGAAAAAAATGTTGAGCTCTGTAGCTGAATTCACAAAAAGTCAATTAAGAATTCAGGATGAGGTACCTCAGCTAAGATGAGATATAAACAAAAATCCTCCCTCCTCTGCCAAATACTGTTAAAAAGTTATAAAAAGAAAAAAAAAGTTAAAACCCCAAAGTTCTATAGATCTTACAGGAAAAATTCTGGCAACTCCTTTCTTAAATGTGAAGCTGATGTAGAATTGTTTACAAAGTTTTCTTACTTTTCAAAAGAGCCGTTTACTTTCCTTCTCCTTTCCTGGTACTGGGTAAATCACCAGATGCTCAAGAAGTTTACTGGCACCTCACCTATTAAATTCCTGAGATAATTCAGCACTGTTTAACTGTAGTGCAATCTGGAAGTGAATTACTGTAAGAAGTTAAGGGGTGTTTCTCCCTTCTCTTTCCGCATTTCTTGGAAAAGGAATCCCTAGGTCTGAGATCTAAGGGAACCTTCAAAAATCTTTCTTCTTTATTCTCAATAGAACTTCAAAGCCACTAAAAACACATCCAACTTTATCACTTTAAAAACAAGAAGCTTCTTTTCAGCCTGAAATGTATCTCATTTTAAAATCCACTTTTATCCTATTAATATAATAGAATAATTTTAGCAACTGTGAGGGGACTCCTTTTTTCAAAGCAGCAGAACTCAGGATTAGTCACCTGCATTAGGCTAGGAGAAACTGATGGCCTCAGCCACTTTAACATCATTTACAGTGGCATGGCCTCCTGCACTAGATGATGCGACTGCAAGACTATGTAGACTTGTAAAATTTGGGATCACATTTGCCCTCAGGCAAGAAAACAGTTTACAGTGGAATATGACCATCTTCGAACTTAGTGAATCTTATTAAAAGCATTTTATAATGAAATGTTAAGGGTAACATTCATTCTGAGACCACAGACAAAAATAAAAGTATATGTAACCTAACTACATTTCCTTACTTTCACAAAAGCTTTGGTGGCTTAGGTCACTTTGCCACTTAGGGGCTGGATTTGAGTCCCTGTTTTTCTGCTTGTTCTGCGGAATTTCATCAAGTTATTCTTTTCCCATATGGATCTCAGCTCAAGACCCTACAAGAAGTCTTGGAATAACCTGAGGTGGGTGGAACTGTGTTGCCAGTCTCATGGGCAAATATTTCAGTTGTGCATTCAGAATCTCATTAGAGCTGCATCTGATCTCTGCAGAGGAATGAATGTAACAAAGCCTCTGTGCAGCAGTCAGTTCCTTATCTCAGTCTATTTCTGTGATAGAAATACACAAACTTCTTTGTCCACAGTTCTAAATAATGCCTATCATCCTTTTTTTGTTTAAAAAGGTTAATGCACACTGGAATCAAAGAGGAATCTAAATAAACATGATAATGAACACTAAGTCTGTCAGACAGAAAAGTAAGTGACAATAGTTATAAAAGAAATAGCAAAAATATCTACTCATTCACATTTTCCACAGAGATGTAAAGCAATACAGCTTCAAAAAAAAATAGCCTTCTGACATATCAGAATTAACTGTAGTTATTAAAAGAGAAAAAGGCACCATCAAATGAGAAATGAAATCTCTTCTATAAAAAGGAGCTTGCGTTTTAACTTTAGCTGTTGCAGTGAAGGAGTGAGGAGTGAGGAGTGCTGTGGAATCTGGCTGTCAGGGAGCCACTGTTTTCTTTTACTTAGGAAGTAATTTTCATTAGGCTGAGCATATATATGTATATATGTATATATGTTGAAAGATCAATTTTAAACATACGAGATAAAAATAGAAAGTATGATGAATTAAAGAAGCAAAGTTATTCCCGCTTTCTTTTGTGCCTTATATTTAAGAAGGCCTCAAAAAGAATATTATAGACATATATATTATTTACACTTATACATTTATATGTATACATGTGTACACATATATTTAATCTTCTGCAATGATAATTCAGAACATACATGGGCAAAGCTGATTTATACAAGCTAAGGAGCAACCTCATGCATACAATTAATGCTCATTTAATAAATGTCCCATCTTCTCAGACTACTGGAAATTTCAAAGGCAGTTAAATACTTCTAGAATGTGATGATATCAGTAGGAAGTTGTAAATATGGATGTCTTATACAGACTGTTATTTTAGTCATTCATAAACTAGAAACAGAGAATTAGGTAGAAGCAAACATTTTTAAAAATGCCACCGGAAGTTAGAAACTATTCTAGTCGCTCTATCATCCACTGCAGAAATATCTGTTTCACTGTACTAGATTTAATGCTGATTGAAAATTTCTTAACAGTCAGGCAGATGCTCTGTTTTCCTTTCATTCTCACTAAGAATGGCTCAGCTGATATTTGGAACAAAAACCAATTCCAAGGATAGGATAATGCAGCATATTTGATTAAAATATTTGACTTTCAGTCAAATTCTCCAGCCATTGCTCAAACTTCTTCTGAAGTTGTTAATACAAATGCCAAAATTAAAATCCAAGTGACGTTGTTATTTCTGTTTCATATGCTACAAGAAAATCAGTACATTTTGGACCTGGAGGAACTGTTAGTTTTCCCTTCTGCCACCCAATCCATTTTGTTATCTGTTTCAGTTTCTTTTCTGGATCTCAGCTCAAGGACCATGTAACGTGTGAAAATATTTTCTGTAGTTTTCCAAGCTTTGATTACTGCATTTCTTAGGGTACTTACAGTTCCTGGCCGTGGATATGGCACTCGCCCTTGGTAGGGAACCCACTGGTAGTTTGGACCATCTCGGTGGGCATAGGGACCAAGAAACACCCTCCTCACATCAGTCATGCTGTACATACACACTGCTGATCCCTTGAAGATATTACTAAAAATGAGGGGAGAAGAAATCAAATCAGGTTCTTTAAATTATCAGTCAGTTTAATCAAGTGGTAGAGCTGTGGGAATAGCAGCTTGTTGCTTTCTAATTTATTACATGTGTTGATTATCAAAAATCTGACATGCTCTCAGGGCGATCCTCACTCACCTCCTGTGAAAGTTCAGCATAACTGATACAATCTCCCAGACATTTTCCTAAGCAGATGGCTGTTATTCCACTACTTAAAACATACTGTCCCCAGAAGGCCAAAGCCCAAATTTGAGTAAACTTCAGTAGGGCTGTCCCTAGAGAACTATTCAATCCTTTCCTACACTTCACATTTTTCTTTTTTTTTTTTTTAGCAGTCTCTTCCACCACTTGGGCAGCACATGTGCAAACTTCTTACTTTGAGACTTCTTACGGAAGAGAGTAAGGACTTGTAAATCTCCCTTTCTATTCCTCGTATCTCTAGAAACATTCTTTCTGTTTAGAAAATAAAACTTGTTACCTTTACAGATAAATGCAGTAGTACAATCAGTACTGCAAACCTTCCTCAGGCTACAAGTACATTTTGTTCTTGGTGAAAGTACAGTGAAACAAAAAACATTCAAGTCACAGTTATATGTGATTCAATAACAGAACTTTTGAATGATCGTTAAAATTTCCAGATTTCAGCAATATTTTTTACTAATAAGTCCTTGCGTAGCCAATTTCTCACACCACAGGTTTTCTATTTTACACTGCCCCCAGCCAAATTTATTTTTGCTTGTGTTCTTTTTCCAAATCTGTGTGGAAAGGGCTACAAATGCTGACCGCCACTATAAAAAGCCAATTCAACAGCAAGAACAGCCTCTGAGAAACTGATAGTCTTTGTGTTTGCCAGCTTCGGAGCAATGATGTATATTGCTCATAAGAAAGAGACCTAATTCATTACTTCTTACTGCCACTGACTTCTCAGTTCAAAGGTTAAGAAAATTTTGTGTTTCTTAAAAACATTTTTAACAAAGAGACCTCTTTAAAACAAGCAGCCACACACATTTCCATGCAAGTAAAATGATATGCTCTATACCTGGAAGTTGTAAACACCCCATAGACTATTGGATTTTTAGGGTCTTTTGAGTTCATTAGGAACACATCCTCTGTAACAATAATAAGAGAGAGAAAAGAAAATTAGGTTAAATTCATACAGGTAACACCTGAAAACATTTCTATATTCAAAGCCATTTCTGCTACTTACGCAGTTCATCAAAGTGTGTGTCAATGCCATTGGGTCCTGGCACAGAACAAATCAGACGTGCTTTGAGGAAGGTTGTCCATTTGTTAACAAGGCTCCTGTGTCCACCAAAGTCATTCTAATAACAAAAGCATTTTGCATTAATATACAGTAACAGTCTTTGTCTGAAGTATCAACCGAGTACAGAAAAAATGCAGTAAAAAAGATGCTATTTACAGAAAACAGAGAATTCACCCTTTACATACAAAAGCATTATAACGTTGCAAAGACCCAAACTATGAATTACTTTTATTTGACATTGTATAGTGACATATTTCATAGTAGCACATAATTTAAAACCCAAAAAAACCCCAAATCTCTTATATATATTGTAATATATATATACATAACACTGGAAAAAGACAAATAGCCAGAATATTTTGCTTTGGAGTTCCCAGTCTACCCTGTCCCAGAAAAGCTGAGGGGGTTTATTATGCTTAACTGGGTAGCAAAAAAGTAGAAATCCAAGTTGCAATGAAACAAAGTAGATAAAAATGCCAGAACAGTGGGATCACTTGTACAGCTGCAAAATGTAGGAATAAAGGGCCCCAAGGACTTCATACTTAAGGGGTAATTGGTTTTAAAGCAGCTAGTTCTGAATTTGAGGAGCTAAATTAAAATTGTGCCTATGGATTAACATGAATTTTTACTGTAAATATCACAGTTGCCAAAGCTACAACATTTTTTTAACATAATTTCATTTGTAGAAATATTTTTAAAAGTCTGTCAGAAAACAATCTGGATGTTTATCGCTGCGGACAAATGATTCATTCTGCAGTCACTAAGGGTCTTTGGAATAGTTGCCCATTTCTAGAGCTAACCTTAAACAACTGTTTTAAAGATTTTCACTAATGTGGGAATGGAAAGGTATTAACATTTAAAAAACACATTCTTCAAATGTTTTTGGCCCACCTGGAAGTATCACATTTCCTGTAAAAGACTCTCTTTTGCAGATACATTCTAAGCCTCAAAAGATGCCTATGACTTTTTAAACAAGGCACCGTCGTTTGTGATGTTTCCCCCCCAAAAAGAAGAACTGAATAGAATTCCATTTGGTGTGTTATTCTGTAACTGTATTTTGCATGGGATGACCCCTGTTTTATTACAATGCCAGTGTTAATACTGCATAGTTCACAGGCTAGAAAATGCAGTTTCTAAAACTGCTTGCAAAGCATGCAGCAAGTGCATTGACTCTCACACGAGGAAGTCATCATCTTACCTTGCAGATCTGCCCTATTCTGGCGTGAGTGGCTTTTCCAGTGTGCTCTCCATCAATTGCATTTTCACGGAAGAAGAAATAGATTTTGTCGTCTTCAGGATTGTCACTCTCTGGTATCAGGTGAGCACTGATAAATCTGGGATCTGAGAAGACAATGCCATTGTGCATGTTACTACTCCATGAATTGAATAACTTGTCTTCCTTGTATCAATGAACTGTCATTTTGCTTCCCAGGAATCAATCATTGCATCACATGGCAAATATATCTATGCTAGGTACATCATGACCTGTTAACATGTGACAGGTATTTACACTCCTCTTGTCTTTAATACAGAGAGCTACTTGCTACAGCTATCTAATAAACAGATCTTAATTTTATTATTAGAGCAATTAAACATTCATGAAATTTCTCTACCAATGGTTCTATACCATTACAGCGTGGTTTCATAATTCCATGTATTTATTACTGATATTTTTGTTGTTTCTTTGTATGTTTAGACTCAGGTTAATGATATTTTTGTATATGTCACAAGTAAAATGAAAGAATTATTGAGACAAATGTAATATGCCTAATTTTAGCAATAAAAAAGAATATATAAATTATCTTACATATAAAAAGGCATTAACTCATTACTCCCAAAAATCTAAGTTAAAAACAAATTTTCATTGATATTGTCTACTTCCACATGATACCACAAATCCCAAAATTTTTCTCTTCTTTTCAGAAGAGAAATGCATTTTTGAATTTTTATTCAGATTGTTGAAATACTTCGTCTTGCCATTTTTTTAAAAGTTGGAGGGTTTTTTATAAATAAACCTTATTTCTTGACTATTGGATTGACAACATTATTTGGTGGTAAAAAAGACACAGGAACAAATGAAAATACATAAAATGTGGACATACTGATGGGTTATATATAAAAAATGTTGTAAACAAGATTTGGGAGAGAGAATTTTATAGAATTCATATCAGTAAATTCATACCAGTGGTGAATCTGGCTCATCGCTGTATTTTACAGAGATACTTCAGCTGGTGTCTTTCACTATATTTGGAAAAAGAAGGCATATCCAACAGATTTACCAATCTGTTTTATAACCATTCTACATCCTGCTGGGATAATTAACTGTGAACTATATTTAACTACTCAGAGTCCTGTTCCTATGTGAAATTATAAGCTATTTTAGAGTCATGTATTAACATCTTTTCAGTGTATGTTTATTGCTATATAGTCATGGAAATAATGAACTTTGCTTTGTTTTGCCAGTTTGCACTGGCTGCCCTGTGGAACCCATTCCCTTATTAAGGATGGCAGTATTTTTAAGCAACATGTTTTGATATATTTATATATATGCACATATAAGTTTAGATGTTTCTAATATATGAGCACATATTGCATAATTTTGCTTGTGTGTATATATATATTCTCATGTACTCTCTGTGTGTGTCTGTGTATATATGAGTACAGAAGGATGAGCATACTGGTTTACATCAAAGTTTACTAAGATCAATACATGAACTCCAGCATTACCCAGAAGTAATTATTCAAGACAAAGAAAGAATATGGTGAGTACAAATAACACTATCCAAGAATAAAGTCCCTTCTTTCAATTATTTTCAGTGTAGCTGATTCCCTGAGTTTGCTGCTTTCTACATTCTTAGTAACTCTCAATAAAGTTTTCATCCAGTTATCTGTATAGTTTCTTCTTGAACCCACACAAATTTACAGCATTCAGAGTGTCCTTCTGGAATTTGTTCCTCACCTACACAATGTAATTAACTAAAATTTGCTTCTCATTTTGTGTTTTGAACCTTGATCTTAATATCTTCGTTTGGTTCCTCTCAAATCTGGTATTGGAAATACCCCCAAGTGTTCAAGATGTGGATGAACTCTTACACAAGGGCTGTGGCAGTGGTGTTTGTTGAATTTATTGGGAATTTCTTCCATTAATTCCTAATATTTAATCTAGATTTGACAGTTCCTAAGCAGCAATCTAAAATTGTCATGGAACTTTATGTGCCATAAACCTAGAACCTCACCCTTCATTGGTGATGCTCTGTCCACAGACCATTCTTTTCTATGTGAAGCTAGGCATGTTTTCCTCATGGTTTTCCCCATGGAAATCATCCCCACTGCATCATTCATCAAGAATAATTTAACTTGTCATTTGATTGCTTAGCTACCCAGTTGCATAAGATCCTTTTGTAATTCTTCACAGTCTTCCTTTGTCTCACTATGCTGGATAACTTAGTACCGTGTGAAAAAAAAAAAAATTCTTGTCCTGCTACTCAAACTCTTTTTCAGGTTATTTACAAAGATGTTGAACAACACAGGCCACAATGAAACTGTGTCTACTTCCTATTTTCTGTTAAAATAAATATTTTTAGACATCTGAAAACCTGAAAAATCTGTAAGCACCTTAAGATTTCCACCCCAAACCCCAGTAACACAATTAAATGTGCTTCTTTCCTTTCTAGCATGCATTTAAAAGCCCTTAAGTTACACTGACATAAGACCCAATAATAAATAACTATAAATAATATCTAGACTATATTGTACCACTGTAAATATCTATACTTTATATAAGATATACTAGGGCTTTGCATGTGACTTGTATCTCATGAAACAATGGCTATAGCTTGAAAATTTCTGCACTGCAGCCTGTGAAGGATCCATCAGAGAAAGAGGATACCCATTAGTAGACATTGTTCAGGGCTACTGGATCTGGGGAACCTGTTTAGACAGTTAAGATCTTAAAGAAAAATGGTGAAAAATCACATTCAACCAAAACCTAAATGGTTGAATGATTTTTTTCTAGCACAATACGTTTTTTAAATCACAAGATATAAGGTTTTAAAATAAATCACTACAATATCAGGCATCAAGAAACTAACTTTACATCGGCCCATGAAGATAATGTGGGGAGTCCCATTTGAGTCAAAAATATTGCTGATGTAGCATAGGTGATACAGATTTGCCCTCAGTTAGCATATTATTACTCTTTTCTTTCCCTCTCATAGCTTTGCAAGTGAACCTAGAAACAGTAAGACAGATTAGTATTAAAGTAGGGCTGATATAAGAATGATAGAAAAATAGTTGAATAAACTTAAAATAAGTATTACAAATGATTCTCTCAGAGGGGTAGTAGAGGAGAGGACTGTGAGGAAGGCAGATAAAATTAATGCCATAGTGTGAGCACATGTGAGTATGCTTTGTACACACTTACCTGTGCTCATCTGAGATGAATTCAGATTTTCACTCACTGATTAATAATCTTAACTATATCCCCGAAAATAAAGTGGTTACACAGCTTCACAGTAGAATGCATCCACTGTACATCATGGAATAGTTTTTCTTGCACAACACCGATGCTTCTTACTGCACATACTTTGGATTGTTTTTCCATCTAGTTAAATCGATACACTTCAGTCAATAAAAGAGTGGTTCTTCATGTAATAGGGTCCTTGCTCTTGCTACCTGGTGGTGTTTGATTTTTTTCCCCTCTTCCATCTAACAGATTTATGTCTATGCAGTGAAGCAAATAAAGGAAGAACAGGCTACATGAGTTCTGTTGCATGTAGAAATTCTGTTCAGAATGAATGTAATGGTCAAAAAAGCAACATCATGATACTGCGTGTGGAGAGACGGAGAGAAATGTGGTTCATGATTTCATAGGTTATAAAGCTAAGAAGTGGGTGATGTGAGCTACTGATCTGTAATGTGTTCTTTATTGTTTCATTAGTGGAGGAGCTGTTTGACTTGCCTGAGGCTTGATGCACACTTGCATTTAACTCCAGGGCTTCAGACCATGCTTACTACTGACTGTTTGGGGTCCTGATGAATCAATCTGCCAGATGGCCAGCAGTCACGCAACACAGCCCTCTCTGTGGACCACATTTTTTTATAGCGCTTCTTTGAGCACTGGAAAGGAGATATCCACAGATGAGGGAATTAGGGACTTTTTCTTGACTCTCCTAATTGCTCACCCAGGCAGCAGGAGAAAGAATGTCATCCATGAATGTGTATGTTTAAGTATTGAGACTGCCCTGCCTTACCCTGCAAAATTAAACAGGTTCGGTATCAAGGGGTCCCCATGGGAAGTTTAAAATAATACAGTCAGGGTTGACCTATTTCATACACTCAACACAGCCCCCAAAAGAAATGCTGGAGTGAACTTCAAGCAAGTTTTACTGAATGGGAAGTGGGACTTTGATCCAAAACCAGCAGTAACAGTTGTAACAGTTGCAAAAGTCAGTGCAGTGCAGCTATTGTAGATAGATGGAATGACTTCAAAATTCTGTGTACGAATTATCAAGTATTCTGCAACCCTAAAAATGTCTCCAATCCATGCAGCGCTAAAAAATGCTGTTATAGTGGTTCAACACTTTCTTGTTTGAAAACAGTCTCCCATTGGCTAAAAGTCCAGAAAGCTTATTTTGAGAAAATTGATTTAAGAAATAATTTGATGGCAAATATTTTGCAATGATTCATTGCTCTTAAAAAACAAGTAGACAATGTGGAAGAGTGCTTTAGAAAGCAGCATACATCAAACAAACATTTCTGAAACATGTTTAAGCATGATCAAAGGAGAAACAAAGCCACAGCATAAACATGATCAAAATAAAATTACAGCTAAAAACACTTCTCTGATCTTGCAGCCAACATGAACAAGCTAAAAATAAAAACTTAGATTTTTATTTAAAACAATCAGCCTCAAGAAGCAAATTATTAAAGCCCACACCTTTTCAGTCTCTTTTTTCCAGTTGTCTTGGCTGTGGGGTTATTTCTCAGATCCTCATGACACCTTTGAACACTACTTTGTGTGCCCTCCTGCAATTACCAGCTCTGCAGACGTTTCACTGGCAGCAGCCCATTAAACTGTCCTTCGTGAGAAATCTGGCTCTTTATGAAAATGACACCTTGGTCCAGCTGCCTCTATGATTTATATGCCATTGTTTGCTTAGTTAAGTAATGGAAACATGTTTTGCTTGTCTCAGCATTTCAGGTGGAGAAAAAGCTAAGGAAAATCGATCTGCATTGGTTCTTTTACAAATGTTACTCTTTAGCAGCAACAAATGCACAAATACACACAACACCCCAAGAGCAAGAAACCATAAAAGTCAGAAATTGGCTTTCTAACTGAATTGTATTAGCATTTTAATGAAGATCTATAAACTTGAAGGCACAGAAATTACCTTTAGCTGTCAAGACTCAGCAAGCTGAAGGAACAGAAGCTGGGGTCATCTCTTCATCACTTGACAGGAGCCAAAGGGCAGTTCTCCCAGGAAATGTTTTGTAAAGAGTTTGAACTGGATGCCCCTATTATTGTATATTTATGGTCAAAATGACTAATTTATCAGGCCACAGCAAGAAAATTCTAGGAAACTAGGGAAATTTTATGCTCAGTAAAACTGCAATTGCTATAATTTAATGAAAAGTACTGGAGGGTGACTAGGGCCCTGAGGAGACAAACAAGACTAGAGAAGATGAAATTAAAAATTGAACAACAACAAAAATAGACAGCTACTCAAGACTTCATAACCACGTACAGTGCCTGTCCCCTGAGACCTGGCACAGAGAGCCAAACACTGTCCTTGGAAAATCTGGACTTGCACTCACAGCAAGCCTTGCTACCCACAGAGAGGAGACTTGCAGCACCAGTCACAAATGTGCAGAGCAGAGCTGTCTGCCACCAGCACACTCTGCAAGGTCACCAGAGGACAAAGCTGTTAATACGTGGTGATGAGAGAGCTAAGAGGGTTTGTGGTTTTACACACTTGAATGTAGTTTACAAAACACCAAAGCTTTTAGTGGTGTTCTTTCACAGTTCTTTCATTTAAATTCTTCAACTTTCACGTCCCTTTTGCTGCTGTTGACTCAGGAAAACGCAGCAGAGCTCTCATGGATTCATTACTTACAGTGAAGCCCCTCAGCAACATGGATGGCAACAGACCATACCATCAAAGCAGGAATGTTCTCTGAACAAGGAATAACTTGTGGCTCTTATGGAGCAATATGAGGGTTTTGTGGTAACTCATTGTCAGATGCTAAGACAGAAAGTAGTACCAGGGGCAGACCACAGAGTAGAGATGCCATTTGAAGATGCTGGTTTCAAAATCATGGGAGGATGTGTGCCATGCATGGTCAAGCTGTCAGCAGCCATTACAAGGCAACAAGCCCTAAGGTCAGTCATTGATTTTGCAATGGAAATTGCCATCAGAAAGAGTTTTAAAGACTGGTTATATCTACCAAGTGGCTTGAGTTACGCCAGACTGATGCTGAGGAACCATGATGTTTTATTAGGGTGCTGGTTATGTCAGCTAGTTTCTCCTCACAAGTCATATTATGGTTTTACTAATTTTTCAAAGATTAGTAAACACAATTTGGTGACATAGATTATAAAATGGACTATAAATTATATAATGGACTGTATGTTTTAACAAGATTACTTGTAACTGCAATAGCATACATTTTATTTTATCTTATTCAAAACTCTTTTCATAATTAGGAAGAAACCCTTCCTCTGCAGAATCCAACTACTGTATTTCAGTGGTGACTTGTGTGAATTTTTTTTGAGACGTAAAGAGATTACAGATTTTCAAGGATGAAAGATATTAGAAGCAGTAACAACATACCACTGTTCTGTCATTTCAACACAGATGCAACAGCCATATAACATGCAGAAAGACACTCATTAAAAAAAGACACACAATGCTTTTACACTTGTAGTATCTTCCACATCTCAATGCTGCACTTACAAATACAGCAACAGGAGTTTAGTCCTTGTATCTGTTCAGTGTTTTGACCTTCAGTGTTACCTATGTATCATTCTCATCGTGACTGATGAAAAATCTTATTAAAACAATGGGTTTTTTCTCAGGAACTACTGATTTGTATTTGGGGCAAAAGCAAAGGAGGGCAGGTGTAATTGGGAGCATCAATAACATCCTACAGCTTACAGGCTCCACGCTGACTGGAGAGCTAGCAGAAGTGAAAACTTGGCAAGGCCAGGCTGGGTACTGAGCCACGGGTGCTCTCCAAGGGAGTACAACCTCATTTTGGGGTGTTTAGCACCTCTAAAGTAGTGTAAATGAGTCCCTGATGACCTACCAAGACAATGCCACCACTCTCTCTCCTCCTCTGCCTTAGAGGCATAATTCGGCATGAATATTTCTTGGGAATAACATTTTAGCTCCCACAGGAGAAGGAAGAAAATGTTGATCTCTGATGCAATTATCAGTTTCTGAAGCCTTTGTTCCAAAGAGACAACAATGGTTTTGATTCCCTGTAAAGACTAATTATATGGTGAAGAAAAGTGAATACAAAGTTCAGTAAAATTATAGTTTAATGCTCAACATAAATTAGATTTCTCACAAAACCATGCTTATGATCTATCCACCCTATTTAATTTAAAAGAGGTGATTATTATCTCTTTACAGAACAACAATCAAAATTAACACCTCTTTTTCATTACTGACTATGTTTTAAGGTTGCTGCATATCTATCAACACAATTAATTTTAAACTGATTTACTTGTCCCTCAGAAAGAGTAATTGGGCAATACAGAGCAAAGAGGGAGGCTTGCAGCACATTGTCTCCATTTAGGAATATTTTAATCTCAATTTTCTGTATTTTTTAACCTCACTGCAGAAAAAGCTAATGAGAGTCCCAGCTAAGAGCCTGTTTCTTCCTCTCTCAGTCATTTACTAGAAGTTTTTGACATTGATGTTTGGAAATAAAAACACTAGAAAGCCTAAGCCTTTACTGTGTAACCTACATCTTTAGAGCTCTGGATGAGTGACAAGACCTAAATATCACAGTCTTTATGTAAAGAAGTGATATATTAAGGGAGGAACTGGAGCATGGAGGCACTGAAGACAAAAGATGTTTCTGATTTGGGGTGTTACAGACTTTTGGCAAGCAGAGCCATGCTGTGGGCCTGCCTTGTGTAAGCTCTGAAAATTCACAGGTGGAGCACAAGTCCCTGGAGATGCCCAAGCAGTTCATTGTAGTTGATCTAAAACTCAGAAACCAAACCTGTTCCTCTCCACCGATGTGATTTTCTCAGGCCTTTCAGAATGCTGAGAGATGTGTGTTTACATATTCTTCCTCTTTGTCACTTTAAATTCAAGGGTACAAGAAGGTGTCCTGTAGGCAGAGGGTTGCAGCAATACCCTCAGAAGCTCCTGACACAGCACATTGCAGGAGGCAAATACCTGGCTGAGTGTGAAGGGTAGCTGGGAATTAACATGGTAAACATTCCAGTGGGAAAATGCTAAATAGGTAAAGTGGGATAGCCCTCAATAGTTCAATTGGCAAAAGCATGAAACCCCAACCTGAACAGCACTGGCTTGAGGCATCTTCAGCCTCCTCTTTGTCTCCTGAAACCTAAATTCCTAACATTTCTCTGTCAGCTCTATGTAGTGCTCAACCCTGTCTCCAGCAGAACCATTTGTCCACAGATACATTACTTTTTTCTGCCTACAAAGTGAACAAATATGGCCTTTGTGTCAAAAACCATCTATTTTGAAAACAGGAAGAAAAATTCCAAATTTTCTACTGCCAGGTTCAATTTTAAGTGTGTGAAAGAGGTTTTGTATCTGTAAAATAAAATCTCCTTCTTGATGTCAAATCAAAAAACTGGACAGGACTCTGCCATAGTCCCAACTCTCAGTGAAGGATGTTAATTCATTTGGAAATGATCATCAGCCCATGCCAGGTCCCAAGGAGTCATCCAGCAGAGAACACTCCCACAGCAATTTCCTAACCTTTCCAATCTCCTGTAATTTAATTTCTTAGTTAAATCCTTTAGAATTGGCTACAAAACTGAGGTGATTCTGTCAAACTATGAGAAAGGTTTTGTTGTTATAATGAACTTTTACAGCCAGTGTAAAGCAACTTGACATAAAATCCATTACAGTAAGATTAATGAGAAATGGCAGCAAAGACTGAAAAAAGGGCAGGGTGAATGACTGGTTTTAGCTGATCTGTCAGTGTAGCACAGCAACATAAAATGCAGCAAGGCATCTGTAAGAGGAAGCAAAACCCCTCAGCACCAAGCTAAGGTATTCAGCGTGATAGCATCAGTTATGGCAACCTCTTTCAGTAGTCATGTGAGTATAATACGTGTTTCCAACTTAATTTAGCTTCAGTCAACATAAGGTATTAACAGGGTTTTACCCAAATGAATTAATGTACCAGTTTATCGTTGATGTGCAACTTAGTTTTGTTCATTAAAAAAAGCGACAAAAGTATTTGATAGCACAGGTGTGATGAAAACTGTGCAGTTGCTTCAGATAGAAAAGTGTTGCAACATTACCTTTTGCACTGCTTTGTCAGAAAGTTGTTCTTCTCAAACATTGTTTAACTGGTTTGTATTTTAATTCTGTACAAGCAAAACCTCTTTCTTTTTATTTATTTGCTGACAGCACTTCAGAAATATTTGATGTAATTTCTGTGACTTTTATGAATGAACAGTTTCTTGGGGCAACATTGTATCAGTCTCAAAATTTTTGTGTTTTTTAGAAACACTGAGGGAGGACTTTGCAGCACACTTGCTTGTGATACATAAACAAGGGAGAGAAGAATTGGCAGAAAATTTAGCCAAAATTATTTTAAAACTTCGAAAAGAAAGAAATGCAGTAAGAAATACAGGTCCTGTACTAAATGAGAAGCTGGATTTTTTTTTAAAGAATGCTTTCTACCAAAAAGTCTGGCAAAAAAAAAATTAAAGCTGACAGTATGTCAAACATGGAGTAGAACTGAGTATTGATAATGACAACCCATTTACACAATCTTGTGGAAAAAGCTGATGACTCACTAGTCCATGTAAAATATCTCATAGAGAGGTTTTGCACCTTTTTCTCTAATGGAGCTTTTTTTCTTAGAATAGGACACAGAGACTAAAGGAGTGTGTAAGTGAAGAGAGCTGTGCCCCATGAAAACCAAATTTTACAGTGTGTCAAATGTTATTAGAGATCTCAGGAAATATGAGTAATCTCACTGACATCACTGGAACACTTTTTCTTACTTATAAAGATATTGAATTTTGCTCACATGGCAATAAAAGAATCAATAAACACCAACCCTCAGATATGTGGCCATATTCACAGATAATGTATTATCACTGAATGCTTGTAACTATTTCATAAGAGCTGTGGAGTGAATGGGAAAAATATGTAATCCTGTCTTTAAAATAACTTTTCTTCTGCTTTTTCTGAATAGTCATCTATAAAAAAAGCTGTCACTGAAAGGTTATCTTGTTTCTGCTTATACCAAACCCTCAATAAAATCTTCCTACGGATCTTCCTGTACTTACCTGAACACAAATCTTTAAAACCTACCAAGAGGAAATGAAATTTATATATATATAAAGATATGCTAAAAATACTCTTTTCCATAATCTAGGAATCTAATAAAAACACAGGCCAGCCCATCCCTGTAAAAGGTAAATCAGAAAGGGAATATTTTGTCTCCATTTACTCAGTGTGTTTGTGGCAGCCCTAAGTGCTCAGGAACATCAAATTCTACTGGATGTTGTACAATAAATGGTAGTCTCGAAGATTTACACTTTTATCATTGCCTTTGAAAGAAATAATTTTCCCTGGTAACACTACATCTCACCTTCCTAACATGAAAAAATCAGCCAACAGCCATCAGTGATACAGATCTGAGAGCAGAGAGAAAAAGAGCTAAAATGCTTATCAGCTGGCTGTTCAATTCCGGTGGGTCACTCTCTACAGTCTTTTGGACAACACTGCATCATTTGACACTGAAATTGAGATTCTTAAAAGCAGTGTCACCATATTTCAATAATTCTGTGTTATCTGCACACTATTATCTGAGGTATTTACTCCTACTGACTATCAACTATTAGCTGATGATTACCTGTATACTTTGACAAATCTTAGATTAGGTAAGACAAATCTTACCATGTTACTTTACTAAGTCTTTTTTTTTACTGTATGGTATGTAAAAGCCCTTATCTACATGCTCAAAAAATCAGATTTAAAGACCATATTTCAACAAACATGGATTTATATAAGCCTATAGAATCCAATGGAATAGCAAGAGGTGGGATACTTTTGACACCACTTTGATACCTAAAAGCTAGACATTGAAGTCTGAGATAAGTAATATAGGGCACTCTAAAGATCAAGGGGAAAAAGAAGGACCACTTTGGCAATGCAGCAAAATGGGAAGTTCAGGATCTATTGCACTGTCAAAACTTAAAAGCATCAAATGAGGAACCATTTGTCAAGCATTTTGTGTGTCTGTGATCTGTCCATCATATCTGATAACTGAAATTCTGTGAATTCTTCTTTGTTTATTTTCTCTGTCATTTAGTCAAACATGCTGCCTTTACAAGTGAAAAGTAAGTATCCATTTGTCTCTCCCATTTGTCCTTTTCTCTTCCTGTTCTCCCTTCCTTATACCATAGCCATGAATCAGGTTCTATGGGCTAAATGATGCTGGTGGTGACATCCTTTTCACCCTTTTGTTTTGCAGGTGTTGCCTGACAGAGCCTGGGGAGGAACACGAGGAAGTGGCTCAAGAGGGACTGAAATAGTTTCTATCCTAGAAACATGGATTTGCAGAACTAAATGAAGAAAAATCACTACAAGTTTTTGCATCAATTAAACCCCTGCAAATAGTGAAAAATAATCTGATAGAAAATTACATGACATATTAAAAATAGAGTTTTCTAATTAGGTGTTTCCTTTCCTCCTCTGTTGAATGGCAAGAGAGAAATATTATGATGTCCACAGTCACAGCACAAAAGGGTCTTCAAGATGTAACACTTGATATACCACAGTTTTTCAGAAATAATGACACTAAAATCTGCAAGGAATTAACAAATCTGCATTTAACTGCAACAGATGCTCTATCTATGTTTCTTGATCTTACCCACTCTTTGTGTCTATCCCATCACAAAGTACTTAGGTTCAGTATTACTTAGTGTTAGGCTCAGTCCTGCTCTAGTAAAGTCCACATCCACAATTCTGCTAAATACAGAAGCTGAAATAATATACTTGATAACAGAATTTGATATTAGTTTTGCTATTCTCTGGTAGTGCGACTTTTGAATTCTGCTATTGAACTACCTGAATGTGCCATTGATCTTTTAAATGCACTGATGTTTCCACTTTTGTTGTAAAAATTGGTTTTTAATAATACACAGTATTTAGCAATCTAGTACCAGCCATCAGTTTGATATCAGCCGTGACATTATTTAATTTTCAGAATCACAGAGGTTAAAGCTCACTGAACTATAAACAGTTGGAAACATGGAGTGTAATCCCAAGGCACAGCTCTGCACAAGCTGTAATTTAAATCATATTGCATGCTAAGCTGAAAAGGCAGTGCAGGTCCCAGAGGGCATGAATAAATCTGCAGTCACTGATTTGCCACACACATTTGTGTTGGGATTCTGTAACTGTGCAAATGTGATGTCTTCCTTTAGAGCAGAGGACCTGTCATCTACTGAGATTTGTAATTAAATAACCCAAAGAACAAAAGCAATTACTCAGCCTTACAAACATTCAGGTTGAAATATGTGTGATTTCATGAACAAAGAGAAGGGAAGTTACAGAGACAGAGAGAAAGGGAGGCTTTGAGTCTGCAATAATTCATCTGTGTCTAGTGCTAGTGGAGGTTTTAATGTGTAGACCAGGTATTCACATACCTGGCTTACTTTGAACTAATAATTCCGTCATCATAGACTCCACTGTGAAGTGGATGTTACTCCAGCTAAGGAGCCAATTATGCTTCCAGATGGCTTCATGCCACCTCAGGTGCAGGCTTTGAGTAATCAGTTGTGTTAATTGCAAGCAACACTAAATGCCTTCTGGGACAAGCAATTCATGGTTCAGGAATGTTAGAGTAAAGGGGGTAGGTTCAGCCCCATTAGCGAGAACAAATCACAAAGTTTGCACAGGTCGAAGGCTAGGAACTGCAATTTTATGGAATGAGGGAAAGAGGTGGGAACAAATTAAGGGTCTGTATCCTCACATCATTAACTCTGCTGGGCGTTCTGGGCATCTCGGTGACTTGATGGGGCAGGAGCTATGTGGTGGTGGAGCCCTTCGTATTTTCAGCTCAGCACCTCTGTCCTCCCCTTCACCTGCATCTGTCAGGCATTCTGATCCAGGCCAACAGGGCTAAGACATTGGTTCAAGGGAAGATACCTCAGCTTCCCATGAATGTGGTCTCCCCTCACATTTGTTGACATTTCCTTTCTTTCTTTTTGTTCTAATGGAAAAATAATATTTTTAAAAATAAATAGGAATTGTTTTATATAAAGGAAATATTGTAAGGGTGATAATAACAGTGAATGCCATAATGGATGACAAAAGATGACATATATTAAAAAAAAAGCCATTGATGAAATGAAGCATAATAATGAAATGACCTGAGCACAGCAGAGAGTAGAAATCAGACCTTGGCTGCACTGGGGACACTGTCATGTATTATGAGCCAAAGATCTAGCCTATTATATGTTTTAGTATCTATCTTTTGTCTCACTACCTGGATAACAAGTTTTAGCCAGTCCATCTATTCACAAGTGTTGATTTCTAATGCATTTGTCCATTTAAAAGAAGAATCCTGCCCAAATGTTGGAGGTGATGAATGGGAAGCTTCGATTGAATCATTAGAGATAAAGGGAGTCAGTGTGTGGCAGGGAATGGGAGGAACTGGTACAAACCTCAGAGTCTGCAGGTGCTTAGAAACAGTGTGGAGGCTCAGGAAGTGTCTCTAATACCCTTTAGAGGCTCAGTCCCTGGAGTCCCACATGGAAGCACAAAGAAAACTTCTTAGAACAAAGCCATCTTATTTCTCCCTTTAGCACAGACTAAAACATTGCCAAACACTTTTGCGTCTGAAGCTGTGAATTTCATTAAATTCAATGCAACTCGCTCAACGCTCTCTATTTTTGTGTGGCTGAAACCTCCACTTCTTCCCCCACCGCCCCGCGGCCAGCGTGCTCCAGTCACATCACACTTAACCTTTGCCTTGGCTTCTCAAAAAAGAATTTGTTTCACTCTATTCATGGCTTCAACAGTTTGGCAAACTGCACTCGAGTGCCGCGCTGGGCCTTTATATTGAACACACTAATCTGATTGTTTTTCCACTCTACAAACTTTGGGTCAACAATCAAGCTGCTGCCAGAAACTAATTAATTTGCAAACAGGCCCCATTTTCACAGGGGGAGAGCTTTTGAAACCTATGTCAGCAGAGCTGGTCACACCATGGTGACATGCATTGTCATGGCATCCACTTTTCTGGGTAATTCTCCTCACTAATTTTTCACCACACACATGAACTCAAATTACCCAGTCAACAGTAAATCTCTATTGAATGCCCACCAAACTCTGAACGTGGTGGCCTGAGAAGAGGAAATTGGTATTGACAGGGTCAACCCTCATTAAATTGATGGCTAGAGCAGCAAAGGGAAAAGAAAACCAACACAAGAACGTAAAAAGAAAATTCGGATGTATGTCATATCCCAATGAAGGGGGCTGTAACAGACCCTCTCCTGCTTTGTTTAAATCAATTAGTATTCTGCTGTGTGATTCCTACAAATAGATTTCTGCTTAACTTTTCTGAAAAACTGGTTAGTGACTTTTGTGAACAAGAAAGGAGGCACAATTTGGAAGCTAAAAGTCACTTTTTCAAGCATCAGAGCTGTGATGAGCTCTCACACAGATCTCAGAGATCATGGGAAACCAACTTGAATTTGCAAGGCCTATAACACAGAGGCTTTGTCTTTGGCATCGTTCTACCTAACCTGAACTTTCCTTTGCTTAAGCTGATTTGGATCTTTGCAAAAAATGGTAATTGTAAAGAAACCTGTGTTGTGTAATTTAAAATGGGTTTTACACCAAAAGCAAAACAAACTGTAAGCTTAGAAACTGAATGCTACACCTGTCCTGGACAAATTACTCTTTTTTTCCTCTTTCTGAAATTCATCTCTAAGGAAAAAGGAGAGGCTTTCACGAACTGATGCATGTGGGTAATATATATATATATTTATATGTATATATATGTATAGATAGATATGATCCTTTTAATCATACATTAACTGAAAGTAGTACCCAAGAATTTCTAGTAGAGACCATGGCCACAGGTACCACTGATTGAATTATATACTAAGTTTGTCACCTTCCTGAAATGAACAGACCATCACTTTACAAAGCCATTCACTGTCAACTTTAAAAATTATCCATCAAAAGAAATCCATAGAAATAAACAGTTCTTCTAAGTTCTTCTAAGTTAAAAAAATAATCTGATTATTACTGATAATCAGAAATTTGCAGGTGTTTCTTTGAAGATGACTATAGAAAGTAGCTCACTTGGGTCATCAAATCTGAATCTGAACACCCAAATGAGATCACTGGATTTGTCCTGTACAGAGAGGTGCACTTATTTATACACATCTAGCATCTATCCAGAGCTTGTTTTGGTTCTTTCATCCAATTGCCTCTCCAGAGAAGTCAGACCATAGGTGGTGGGAAGGGCTGCACTCTCAGATCTCACCCTGACACGAGATTCATCAGGATTTACTGGGCTCTTGGCCTGATATATGTTGATACATTGACCTTTCAATTCACTGTTGAAATAAAAAACTCAAAATTCAGCAATTTTAAGGCACATCACCAATAGACCAGTTCGTAATATATATATATGTGTAGATCCCAAACTGGCCATCACTGCCAAGTTACTGCTTAGAAAGACTATGCTGCACTGATCTGTTTGGGACTGGGGTCATAGCCCACACTGCTTGTTTTAAGAGCTATGAACTTCTTTCCTAAAGTTGTACTATATGCAGCAGACAAACTTCTCTGGTCTCCAGTGGAAACAGTGCACAAAGAACTTCAAGCTCTCCAATCATTTTTTATCTTATATGCTCTATAGAGTCACAATACAAACTGCAACAAAGCTTAATGTCTAAACTACACTCCCTGCTATTATCTTTTTTGACGTGGATAATAAGGCTGACCAAGTTAAAACCCATAAATGAGCCCACGGTTAACCACGGATACACATATCCTAAGTCAGGTGTTCCTGGACTAATTTTATCCTAACTTCCCCAAGCATATTGTGGCTATAGCTCAGACCAATACATTTACTGATGCAAGTCTTGTTGCTCCAGGTCATGTTCTCTGCAGTGTCAGGAAGTCTTCTAAATGTGAAATCAGACCAGGAGAATGTTCTCTTCTGCTTCACCTTTCCTACCCCTTTTTCCCATTCCAACCTCAAATCTTGTCCTTTGGCTACTTTTACCAACTTTTCATATCTAAACAGAACAAAATCTCATCCACAGCATCGATATCTAGTGAAGAAACTTATCTAAACTTAGGGGGCACTGGGAGGGAGAGAGAATGAGAAGATCTATTTCCTAGAAGGATTTAAAATAATTTCATTTAGGCCACTCGATGGGAGTTTATAATATTTCTGGTTGTCTTTACCCACCATCTTCATGACCTTTTTCACATCCTGATTAAGCACATTCTCTTATATGCTTCTCTTTGTATAAAGATACAGGTAACAGTAATCAGACAGCATGAATCAACTGGTTCAAATACACATGTATCTTTTTATCAAGTATTCAGAGGGGGCTTGGCTTCCTGAACTATAACCATTTCAGATTAGTGAGAGGGTAAATGTCGAGTAATAACAATAAGAAACGAGTGTTTATTTTGTGATTTCAGAAATTCTACATTTATTCCAAGGGGAAAAAAAAAGAAAAAAAGAATGAGTTGTAACCAAAAATGTATAGAAAAAAGGCTTGTTAGATTGCAATGAGAAAAACAATTTAAAATTCATATTCAATCTCTAAAATTTGGTTCTACACACTTAAGGGAGGAAAAAACCCAACATTGTAAATTGAGTTTGTATGCCATTCTGTTCACAGTATTATGCCACCATCACCATAGTTTCTGAGCACTTCCTAGCACTGTGTTAGGTGACATTAGCATTTGTCACACATGGAATTTATCACTGTGAAATTATTTATTTCTATTCTTAGCAATGAAGATAATGGGAATGAGGGTGGGAGGATGTATTGAGTGAGAAATGAGACATGCATATATGGACATGTTTTGTTCCTGCAAGGGTCGGAGTTGTTCATGCCTCTATAAGCAGTGGTGGGAAAGTGTGGAACTCGGTCCACACTACAGCCTGCATGATAGCACACTATCAGCTGCCCAATGTGGTTCAAATATAGAAATGCACATTTTAAATGCAAGAGATCCTTTCAGGGCAAAAAAAACCACCAAAAGAACAACAAAAATAACATCCGCAAAAAAAATCCCCTCACTGTTTTTACTCATAAGGTTGTTCAAATATGTCCTTGTAAATTTATGAGAATGCAGACTGGAAGAGACTTCTTAGTCTACTTACTGTAGTCTCTTCCAATGTCCTGCAAATGTGCTATATAAAAACACATAAAAAGTTACCTGAGTTCTTGTTAAAGCCAGCTAGGCTGTCTCACTGACTCCTTCTATTGGGCAGCTTTTTCTAATTTCATTCCCACCATGATTTAATACTTTTAATTTGAAGACTAAATATATTCATATGCAGTTCACACTTCCCCCGCCCCCGCCATGTCCTTTGTTTAAATAGCTCTTTTCTTGCTAGAGATTTATTGTATTCGAAGTACCCATCACCTCCTTTCTCCAGTTATATCTTAGATGTATTTTGTGAAACAACCCCCAGGTACCAGGATGGTTGGGTTCTGTCTGTGCTGACAGGTCATCCCCTTTCCACATCTGCTTACCTTTGGTGGCAGGTATTTTACTGCATGCTGTATATCTGGACTGGGAATGTGTAGGAGGTGAGCTGGAAAGTGGGAGACTAGGAAGGCATTTAGGGACAAGGGAGCAGCACAGCAGAGGGGGCATCAGTGGTATGTACAGGTAGGAAAAGGGTTTGATGTGGTTGACCAAAGACAAATTTTAGGTTCAGTGATCAGCAAATGAACACATCCAAGTCTCAGCAAGAGTAATTAATTTCTAACATCTTGACACATTTAATGCATTTTCTTAGAGAGGTAAAAATACTATAAACTATCTGAAATCTTGTCTTTCTCTTGCCATACATTACTGTGCAATACATATATATTCAAAATTAAGTGTGTGTGATGTCAGTGCTGGAACATTCTACAAAGTGCCGTAAGTGGAAACAACACAAAGTGATGGCTAAAGTTCTGTTTTAATGCCAGAAGAGTATCAAGTCCATGTTTCCTGCCTCAGAGCCTGTGAAATTTAAGAGGGCATTTTCTTTTTTATTGAACAGTCGCTCAGCTTCTATAATTCTCAGCTGTTTATGTAAGCGTAAAGTAAAGATTACCAAGGACAATAACCCCAGGGGACTAAGCACAGCTACTACGCCACTTTAAAAATTAAGCCATGGAAAGTATGCTAAAATAATATCATAGAGTGGTTTAAACCCATTAAAAGGAAGGAAATTCCAAGCCAAGGCTGGAAATCCAGACTGACAGTCTCTCTCAACCCTAGGTCTAGAAAAGAGGGTGAGTGAGGCCAGTATTTCTGGGGTGCAAACCAGATTCATAATACTATCTTAATGCAGCTTTAGTGATTTCATTTCCCATCAGATCTTCCTCAGCCCCACTCTGCTTTGCTTTTAAAATAAATGTTTATGGTTATTCATTTTACAAAATGTTAACAATTTAAGGCCAGATCCCCTGTGCTCAAGTCAGACAAGATGGGAGCAGCTCCAAGCTGCCTCCTTCCACTCCTCTAATCTTCAGCTTGAAAAACTGCCTTCGGTGCACTGCTTTTGCATTGCTTAGCATTTGCTGTGGTACACTGCACTGCCAATTCTGCCTTCTTGCCTCCAGCCATGCCCTCAGCCCTTGCATGATGCTGGGAGGGTGTCCAGCAAACACTGCCTGTCATGCACCAGGGAACTCCCTGGTACCAGGGTGAGCTGCTCCCACCTGCTCGGGCCTCTACTCATTTCTTTTTTTTTTTTTTTTTTTTAATTGCTGAAGTAGTTCATAGAAGCAGGACCTGAGCTACACTTCCTCAAAATAACACTGGGTTCTGATGGCTCTGAACTATAGAGGCAGTGGCACATTTAAAGGAAAACCTTATAGGTAAGACTTTTTAAGATGTATTTGTAACATCAAAGAGGTTGCTCCTTACAGTAAAGCTGAACAGGAGTTTTTTCCAATTTCCAATGTTTCCAATTTCAGATTTATTTTTTTCTGAGAGGTCCAAATTATTCTTGACCCTCAATGGGAGAAACTTACACTGCCAAAGTTTTTTTGTGCAGAGAAACTCCATGCACATACCAGAGGAGCCAGTAATGTTCAGTGTGTGCATGAACATGGCTTATAACAAAGTGCATGATTCAGTCTGGGGCAGTGAACTGTGGCTTTTCATATCCAAAACAACTTCTCTGAATACCAGCTTATTTTACTGTGTTTTTGCAAATGCCTCCTTGTCACATCTGGCCAACTCTGTATCAATAATTAAATATACACTGCTACAGTGACTGATGTATGGTTCCCTAGCTTCTAGATGAATACCCTGACTACATGGCTATAGAATCAGTCTCCCTTGTTTTATTTGGCTTGGTGACTGTTTAATTATTTAAACAAAATGAAAACTTTAGAAGACTGTGAGTATTTCATATCTCTAAAAGACTTAAGAAGTCTTTCAGGGCTGCTGGGCAGACCTTGTCTTGGGCTGGGCACAGTTCTCTTCCCAAAAGCATACACCTTCTCTAAGAAAGTTGAGCATCTTCAGAAAGGGACTGTGTGATCTCTGTAGGATCTCTGTGTTCACACTTAAATCCCAAAAACTTGATCATTCTGCACAGTGTTGTCCTACTTTTATGCCAGTTCAGGGCAAGAATTTTTGGGAAGTTTTCAAGCTCTTCACGTGCAACTATCTTCTCCTCTCCATTTTTGGTACCAAACAGCTGTGTTTTCTGCACCCTGTCAGCTCTGACCTCAGCCTTAGTATAGAAAGAGCCATTTTAAGCTCTTGCTCTGACTGAAGTAAACATTAGCAAGGTCTTGAAACTGGATGCCTTACCACCTAACTATTAAACTCTACGACAATGAGAATTTGCCTCTGTTAGTTCGACCAGAACTGCTGTTCTTCTGCAGCTTTCAATACATGTCCATTAGAATACTGCTTTTTAACCTGAGGCTAAACACCATGTAGAAAGCAACTAGGAAAGTAAACCCTCCGCTACATGGCAATCCATGTCCTTACTAAAAATCACATAAGGGTTTGCAGACTTAAGGTTCAAAAATAGCTTACACAGATCTTTAAGAAAGCAGAGCACACCTCATCCTTCACTGAGAGCTTGTTTCATTAAAAGTATATCCACCTTAAATACATGCAAACGCAGAGCCTCCTTTATATTTTAAAAAGACAAATGACAAATAAAAAAAGTAATCAAAGGACTGGCATGCCTGCAGAGTTTCAAACCCAAACAATTATCATTTTTGGATTTCCCTGTTAGATGCTGAAATTAGGAGTACTGTGTGGAAAGGCTGCCAGGATCTTATCACTGGGAAATTAACAGTAAAGCCTTAGAGCCTTTAATAGGAATGTTGTGGTGCAGATTTTAGGCCAACCTTTCCATATTAGGAAGGTATAAGCATTAGGTTGCAATGGGGAGAGAGATTTCAAAAATGTACTTAAGGATCATTCTTTATTAAATTATGGACAGTTATGAGAGTAATTTCTAAAGGTCTCAGTTTGATTCTTATCTTGTTTTAAATTAGTTTGAAACTTTCCATACAGAAATATAGTGCAAGAACTTTACTTAGAGCTGGAAATCATCCTCACATTGAGATACAAAAAATGCTGTCTTTCTACTTTTATGCTTATTTTGGACAACAATTCTAGAGAGCTTGAGGATCATCAGCTTTTTATGTGTGACTGTCTTCTCCTCCCCAACTTGAGCACAAAGCAGTTGTGGTTTCTGCATCCTGTCAGATGTAACCTTAGTGTTAATTTGGGAAAAGCAGTTCTCACATTTAGTGCTGAAAGACTGATAACCGAATCCACAAAGGAATGACACATTTTCAGCGATGAAGTACAGGGGCTATGGACAATGGCTGAGCTTTCCCACTGCATAAATCTTTCTGATTCAGCTGTCATTGTGCAAATCTACGGCACAAAAGCAGATTTTGCTTGCATGATTGAGCTTTATGTCATCATGACTATCATAACAAAAGTGGGTGTTGGTTATCTTTACTGTATTATTACTCTAGCAGGTACAGAGATAGATGGGTATGTTTATAACCCTTGTACTTTACTGTCTCCTAAAGTCCAGAAATCTTGTTTATTGTTATAATAAAATAATCAAATGAACAAAATTTCTGGAGTACTGGGCAAGCACACACTCTAGAACTGAAATGTTCTCACAGTAGTGAACATGAATTATGGTAAAAACTAAATTTAACAGCATAAACATCAGATTCATACAACTTGTCATATTAAAATACAGATCTATACAACTTGTCATGTACATATTTAGTTATGTGTATGTTATATAGAGAGTTGTTAATCTAAGCTTCAATAGCATCTTGTGGTTTTAATTATGAGTCAGGTACTGGATTCCTTATGGACTGTACATACAGTTAATGTGATATCCAGTATGACACTAGAAGTTCTTGACTAGCTAGTAAGAAACTGTGTTTCAAAACATACTCTGCTCTTACACATTAAAATTTGTGTGAACAGTTTGCACCAAATTGCAAAACCACATAAGAAAACCTGAACCTCAGCAGAGACATAAATAACATGACTAGGAGTGAAAAATGTCTAAGAATTAAATAATTTGTGAATTCAAAACCAGAATGCAAGCAGCATGTACAGCAAAAGTAGAGCTAGTTAACCCTTCAAAAATGAAAATATAAATTAACTCAGTAACTACAGTTAATATTAGTTAGATACCGTTAGCTTTTTCAGACAATGAATTCTCATTTCCAAAATGCTTATATCCTTGTATAGCAAAACCCAAGTGTAATTCTATTTAAGCTGTAGGAATTTTGACTTGAATAGAGTACTCAGATGCATTCTAAAGTATTTTGGTGCAGGAAGCCAAGCCCAGATTTTCTCTGAAACTATCCTTCTCTCCTCATACACGTGAATAAAAAACCACAGGCTTGATTAGTAAATATCCATACAATAATGTAACCTATTGTGTCTTGTTAAAATATTGGCCATTTTGAAAGCAGAATGCTTGGAATGCCGAAGACCCCTTTCATTTCTTCCAAACTCTTCATAACTCTGACTTTCTCAGGAAGTTCTGCTGATTCACTTTCTGCTGGACTTTGGTGGCCAGTGTCAGATTCCCTTCAGCCCAGTAAAAAATGAAAGCCTGTATAAAGCACAGTCCTGCCCAAGGCTCTGGAGCTACTTTGTGTTGATGTCTGGCTGATGCCTCCACAAGCCTCAAGCTTCTGTCTAACTTGCATGACTGTGTTGCCTGTAGTATCTGTACGTGTTTTAAACTTAATCACACTCCACAAATCTCAGTGTATTCAAAACAAAAATGCTCCTTTATAAATCACTTTTGATTAGTTTAACTGGTCTGAGACAAAATTCTGCTCCAAATAAACAAGGGGTGTATTTGTCACAGATGTTGCTGGAACGAAGCTGTGTGCTGGTCTTTAATGGCTAGAGGAATGTAACCAGAGAGATGTACATTTTACATACCATTTAGCCACCGGGAATCATGCTGCTCTGTTCTGATGGGATGGTGATGCCCCAGAGTTCGGAAAATGGCAAAGTCCCTGCCCATGAAGTCTGCTGCTGTGCTAGAGTACAGTTCTCCATCTGTGTGGGAGGACATAATTGTAAGCAACATTCCTCAATTTTCCAGTCATGGTAAGTCAGAGAAAGCTGTTGGTCCTATGTTCATATTACAGTAACAGGGATAATGAGAAAATTACAAAGCAACAAGCCATATGCAATGTATTGTCATTGAAAATAGATGATTAGACCCACTTTCTCATCGCAGAGCTTAATTGTAACCTCTTGCAAATGAGCTGTATCTACTGACTGCTGGTGCAGCCATTCTTCACAAATATGTTTGAATTCTCAGGCTGCAACAGTGGCAGCCAACACACCTCACCCCGTCAGGCAGTAGTATGCAGCCTCAAAAATCCCACCTAAATGTGAAATTGCCCTGTTTATAACTGGAATTTGGACTGGAGACCTCCAGAGGTTCCCTGCCCCCACACTGGTTTTTTTTTGTGACCCTGGGAATGGAAGAGCCCAGCTCATTCACTCTTGCCTCAGAAAGTCCTTAGGTCTCTTCAATTTTTCATATCCAAACTGTGTTTTTTCTTGTTTGTTTGTTTGTTTGTTTGGGTTTTTTGTTTGGTCGGATTTTTGTGTAGTTTTTGTGGTTTTCTTGTTGTTGTTGTTTTTGTTTTTGTTTTCCTGAGCAAGTGGTTCCTCAGAAAACAGTATATTCTACAGAAAAGATAGAACATGCCATTCTCCTTCAGCCACCTTTGTCACTGTGATACTGGCAAAGGGCAACAGCTAAGGGAGAGAATAAATCAGATCATTCTCTGCTACCTTGACCCCATGCAATGAACTCAAAATTGACCTGTGATACTTCAGCTCAGAAGTGGCACATACACAACATAGAGGGAGACAAAACTCCTCCCAATGAATCCCTCTTCAGCCAGCCAGAAGTACCATGGAGAAGGCAGAGACACAGCCTAAATTCAAAGGAGCAGGTTGAGTTAAACACCTGCCAGCTGGTAGACAGAGCAATAATAGTAACTACATTGTAACAAGACCCACAGAAAAGAACCAGGGATCCAAGTATGACAGGTATCTCTCTGGCATTAATGTAGAGCATGTCCATGAAATTACTCTGAATTCAAAATGCTAAAAATGTATTTTTAGGTCCGTGTCCTTCTACATTTGTATGTTAAATGAAATACCCTACCCTATACTGTTAATACAGAATTAAAAAGTATTATTCCTTCCAACTACTATTTTCAAGCTACCCATATTACACAGGTCCCTTGTGAAAAAAGACCAGTTTTAGGATAAAATAACTCTTTCTCTAGCTAAGGTAATAAATTTTTCATGGTCATGATGAACTCTACCATACCCTCATTTTAAAATACCCTTTAGGAAAAAGTTTATAATTTTCACGGCCATTTTAGATATTTCCATGGTGGGACAACCAGATCCAAGCATGTCTATTGGATATCACTGGCATCTTTTCCCTAGAACACTGACACCATGAAATTGAACCTACAGTGGCTCTATACCATATGGTAGCCATGAAAGTCAGGAAGAGTGAAAACATGATAGCGGAAAGGCGTGGAATTGAATGAATTCACAGCAGAGATTAGAAGCAAATAGACCAGTCGTGCCCAGCAGGAGGTATAATCAGAAGTGAAACAGAACAGCATATCATTAATTAACGATTTATCATTCTTCTATGTCATTTTCAACTTTTTTTTTTTGAAGGGGAGACAATCACTTAATTATAGTGATTATTATGTACAGAGTATGCAGCTGAGATTTTAAGGATCATAAACCTTTTTTGCCTGTGAAAAGGGCTTTGATGCTATGCTTAACCTTTCTTTAACCTTATCTTCATTTTCTTGTCTTTCAGTCCCTAGTGAGTTCTGATAAATCAATATAAATCAAAGGGGAAAGAAAAAACCAACAAGGCCTATTTTTCTTCTTAGTTATCAACCGATCTAAAGGTCAGTCAACCAAGAAAAAAATCTATATTTAATACTATATTATTAAAATTAACCCAAATACAGTTCAAAACCTTATTAAAATTATATATTTGAAACAGCTAGAATTGTAAGTTTTTTTGGCACCTCAGCTTCTAACTCGATATATGAACACCACTGGAAGTAACATATTTTCTAGGCTGGACTCAGCTCAGCTGACACTTTTTCATCAATGGTGACAGGATGAAAGTGTTGCCAATAACTGGCCTCAGCATATTGCAAATGGGGAAGGGTCTGTAGAAAACTAGCTGACCTTTTTATCCTTTCTCCTACAGCTCCTCCAAGTTCAAGTATACCTAGGCCAGTGCCTGCAGTTTGACCTAATTTGCTGTAGTCATGCAAAAGAGGGAATTTGACTTCTTCCAGATACCAAGGAATACTATTTCTTTTTTTATTTTTTTTGTAAGGCTTTAGATAATTTTTGCTAAATTCAGGGTAAGCCTCAAGTCATGTCCCAGATGTCCACACCCTTTGAGCTAGTACTGTTCAAAAGCTATATGAGGATTTTGCCTTCTGTCTAGATAGAAGTACATTCACCTTTGTTTCCCTGTGCATACTTTCTTTTGGACTGAAATCTACTCATTGCTGATCTGGAAAATGATTTTTCAATGTTGTGTATAGTCTTCATGGTGTTATTTCTATCATCAGCAGTTTTGAAAAAGGTTTTCACTAAATTTAAGAAGAAAGTGGAAATTAATAATTTGAAAACTGACAAATACTTCTCAAAGGGATAGAATGAAGGAGGGAAAAAAACCAACAAAAACTTGTCACTTTATATTTCCAGCCCAACAGCACAAAGCAACAACTGTCCAGAACTAGCTGATGACCCTCAGTTGTTTGCATAGGAAAAAACTCTGTTTTGGACAGGAACCACCTTATTCCAAAGGAGTAGCATGATGACACATGAATGCAAACAGAAATACATACACTGGCTTTACTAAATAAAGAGGCAACAATTAAAGTCTGTAGTAATGCTGATAGTTGGAAGTAAGGAACCATTTTTACTTGTACTGTTTGTAATCAGCATGGAACTGCAAACAACTGCCCAAGATAATGAGATACACAGATGTTAAAAGTTAAACAATACAAATTTATTTGATAAAGTGTTTTTATTCAGCTCTTAAACAGGATTAAATTTTTAACAAAAATAATTTGTGGAGAGTACAGAAGTGTAAACTTTCCTTTGGAAGTAATTAGGAAGTTGAACAAATGAGGAATATAGGCAAAACTAAGCATTGAATGTCACAACTGCTCTCACTGGTAAAAGGGTTCACAAATTATATCTATCCTTGGGTAAAAGATTTATTCACTAAAGTCGAGGTTTTCAGACATAAAGGTGGTTGGACCTCACTTCTTTTAAAATCAGTAACTAAAACTTCCCTGAAAGTAGAGTAATTCTAAAATCCCAAACCTCATACGCCAAGAGTATCTAATTTCAAACAAGTATAATACTAAAGTTCTTAATTGGTAAGAAGCTACTGCATTTCAGATCACATTAATACATATTTGGGAGTATTAAGTTACTTAAACTGATTTTCAAAAAATGAAAAATGCAGTAATTATTAACTTGTAAAAGGAATTATAAACTGTAAAATAAAAAAAATCAATGAAACACAGGAACATAAACAGCTTTGAGGATTCTGAATCACAAAAGCTTTCAAAAATCCCAAAGGGTCATTTCTTAAAAACAAACTGACTGAGGGTGGGACAATGCTGTCTCCTTCCTCTCTGAAGGTTTTTTCTGACTATCCCAATACAATTGCTTTAGTCTATTACATTCAGGGATATTTCCTCCTGTGATTATATTCCTTGGAAACCAAGTTGCCTCTCTTTTTCCTCCTGGGCCGGAATATTCACTAGTGGTGCCCAGGGATTTCTTAGTCTCTACATTTTCATGCATTAGCCCACTCAAATGGAGATTGTTTAGTTAGCAGCACATAGATGGGAATGGCTGAATAGTGTCTTATATTACTAGGAGCTAGTTATATCATGTTCCCAGATGGCATTTACTTTAGAGTAAGGTAGCAATAACTAACTTTAATGAACAACTGTTAAAAAAACAATGAAAAATGTTTGCAGGTGGATAGAACAAGGAATGTATACTGGCAAAATATTGGAACAATTTAATAATGATGAACTGTTTATTTTGTGTTTGTTTTGGTGTTGATTATTTTCAAATACTACTGATTTTTCTAGGAGAGAGGGAAAAACGAAGATCCTCTTTACACCTTTTATTTCAGCTGAAATGCAGAGTAGGCCTCCTGGGCACTAATGGTTATTAAAGATCTGAAGATACCTTTTGCCAATTAACCTTGGTGTTTTGCCCAAATTGCTCTTGGTGATTACATTTCACTTACCTAAGATTTACTCTATAGTATGGTGTCAAGAACATACTCTTCTTCCACTCTTTGAAAAATCTCTGTTTAGTGTTTTTGATGAAGAAGAGAGGTTATATTTCCCTCCTGTATTTAACCATGCAAATTACTCTTTTCAGCTTTCTTTTATTTTCCTGATAGTTACTTTGCATTATTAATTATAACACTGCGTTTTAATGACTGTTGGGTAACTGCTTTACATAGTTGCCCTCTTAAACCTTATAAAAACCATGGTCACTTGTGAGGACAAATATTCTGGCACAGAGGCCAGGAGTAGCTGAGTTATTGTTCAGCTCAAGAGAATGGAAGAAGCAATCTATTCATGCCCTTCTTGACGTGAGACCTTTGTGGTCAAGAGGCTCCTCTTGCCTTCATGGCCATTATCCCTATTCCACTCCAGTGCTACCTACTTCAGAGAGCAGTAGGACCAAACCTCTTCATGCAGTCATTGCTTAGCCAGTTCATTACCTGTTTCTCACCTCTTTTGGCAGGAGGAAATTCTTTGCCTTGGGTCATCCTTCTACCATAAAATGCAAGTGTTCTTTGGCAAAGAGGAGTAAAACACTGAGAACCAGTGGTGAACCTGGTGTACAGTCTGCAGCAAAGGATTGAGGTAAATACAGTAACAGATTGTGAGGCAACTAAGAAGAGTTGAGAGAAGCGAAGAAAAGGTGCTTGTGTTCAGAATATCAGAATGCTACTTCTAGCCTCACCCTCAGTTTTGTATACATCACTGAAGTAGAAATTAGTCACTGGCTTTGAATGTTGAACTTGCACCATTTTCCATTGCATTAATACACCCAATGGCTCTCACTGAAGTCTGATTCAAAACAAAAGATCATGTCCTGACTACTCTTTATTAGAAGGAAATATAAAGGGAGTGAAAATTATAGTGATAGGAAGCGGGCTCAAGAAAGCAAAGATATTTTAAAGACATGAAATCTAAGCCAAGGGCAGTTAGATAATCATATTTGTGCTGGACTTAGCAAAAAAAAGAAAGGAATGTGAAAAACTGTTGACTTTGTGCAGTTGCATACCGGGTATACCATGTAATACTGGCTTGTCATCATTCTCTTTCTTTATTGTATATTAAAGTAAATAGTAAAGCTATTCGCTTGAGAGTAGCTCTGCCACAAATTCAAGTCGCTTCAGGCACTAATTTATATACTGGCCTTTTACACACACATTTTTTTCCTTTCTGTTTGTACAGGGTACAAGTTGCAGCAAGATCTGGATGTCTTTCCTGTTTTTCCTGTTAAAAAGTGTGTGTCCCCAGGGTAGCTCATCACCTGGGATCATTACAGGCTTCTAAGATCAGGAAATGAGGCACACTTAGGACTAAATTTTTGTTGCTGTCTATTTTGAATAGCTTAATCTTTAAATGCAAAGTAAATATAATAAGGGCAGACAGTAGGCAAGGTCCTAAACTAACAATATGGACAAAGTCCTGGAGAAACCAATCTATTTGGTTATGTGTCATTTCCCAAATACTTCTGAAATAAAGAGAATCTGCAATTTTCTGAAACTACTGTTGGATTTGAAGTTGTAATAAATTATGAGAAAGTTACACATTAAGGATAAGGTGGCACACCTCGGCAGAGTTGTTAGGGAAAGAAGAATCTATTTAATTCCTAATTTATTCTCACAAAACATCTTTTCGCCTTTTTCTGAGAAGGGGATGTAATAACAATGGACATAATTAATTCAATTAGATAAATTAAATCAATTAGATAAATTCAATCAATTGCATTAGTTCAATTAGATTGACACAGTTCTGTTGCTCTATATTTACGTATTCCATGAAATGAAGTATTACCAATTCAGAAACACCTAATTTATTTAAATCCTTTTGTTCTGGGCAGGAATGTAATTGTATTCACTGTCAGACAGCTCTCTTCAGCTGAAACATCACCTGAGGGCCTAGACCTGTGGCTGCTTCTGTGTCTCCAGCACACACACAGTACAATTGGGTGATAAACCTTCCTTGGCAGCAAAACTGATGGAAGGAATTCCTTGTTCCTGCTCTCACCTTTCTCTCAGCTGTGCTGGTGTGACCACCAGTGTGTGTGGATCACAGTCCAGTCTGTAAACTGGGTGATTAAAACGCCTCCATGTAGAAGTATGGAGGAAAAACACTTTGCAGAATCAAGGCCTTGCAGGGTATAAAACAGCTTTTGTGATACCTGAATCTTGGTTCGCATCTCAAAACACCTGGGTCACCTGTATTCAAAATGAAACCAGAATTACCTTAACCTAGAAATAAATTGCATAAAACAAAGGCCTGTCATAGGTGCTGCAAGGAGGGAAAAATAAAAAGCAGAAAATCGGCAATTATTTACAGTGACTGCACATTTCACTGAACTTGTTATGTGGCACCTACCTACTAAAAGTGAAGCTGTCAGCAGTTTGGGATCATAAGGGCTTTTTCCCCGCCCATTTTCAAAATGTGAATCTTCCATTCTAAAGATGTTGTCCTGTGGAGGAAAAAAAAAAAAGAAGGAAAAAGCAACATTATTTGATGAAAGAACACTAATAAGCAAGCTGAACACAACAGAGTGCAGGGAGTGCTGTTTATGTGATTCATACTGGGGTTTATGGCTTAAGGAATTCAAATTACAATGAATGAGGATTTGCTAAAAGTGCCCACCTCCTAATCAGTATATGCTGAAGGCTAGTCAAAGGCACAAATACACATGCACAGCTTGTGTCTGTTCTGTTCTACTTCACATATAATTTACATGGTTTTATTGAAATCTTTTTGCTTTCATTTAGAATATATTTGAGTAATAGTAATTGATGAAGCAGGAATTTGAAATTTTTATCTGAAAAAAATAAAATCTATTATTCCCTGATTCTACTTTTCTGAGATATCCCACAATATAACATGATACTAAATTCTGCTTTTCCTAGCCCAAGTATTAGTGACTTACTATTTCATACATCCTCAAATTCAACTGCATCAGGAAAGTTTTTTATCATTATTATTATTCAGAACCACACAACAAAACTTTTAAAATATACAAGCCGATGTCAAAGCATATGGGGAATTAAACTGAGATTAAAAAGGGCCTCAGTCAACACTAAGTCAAATGGAAGTCAGTAAATCCAAAGCAAGGGGCTTTTCAGTTCATTTAATTACTTTAATTTAAACTGGGGGACCAAGTCTGCCAATCAATTTGAACAGTGTGTTTATCTTATGTTTTGGACTGAGGGTAAAACCAGAAGAATTAAAGACTTCTACATTCACAGAAGACTTGTGGAGGCCACACCAAAACCTTAAATTTCCATTTCCCACTTGCACTGTGGTTAATTTGCATTGACACTTAATTAAGTCAAGGAGCCCCAAAAAGAAGAGACTGATCTCCACCTTGGAAGCAGCATTCTCCTTGGCACCCTGCTTTCCCTACCTTGCTCATCCATACTGAGCCCAGGTATGGGCCAAACGAGTGACCAACAAATGGTGTTATTTCAAACCTATGGAGCCCATGTTTCTGTAAGCCACGAGTTATATCTTTTATTACAGGCTTGTTCAATTACACCATGCTAGCACATATCTCTGTGCATTTATTACATATCTTCAAGGGAACATCAGATGGATTTCACATTTTATTCCACTTACTGAATAAAAAGGTGAAGGGAAAATGGACTGTTAGCAAGATAGTCACCTGGAGGGGCTTACTGCACTGTAAGATAAAAAGGTTGGACATCATGAAGTTTGATGTCAGAATTCAAGTTCAATCTCCTAAGGCATGTTCTTGTACATGTACCCTGCCTGATTATGTTTATAGTCATTCTGTATATGTAATATCTTACACTGTATTAAATGTCTTTCTTTCCCTTTGTCTTTCCTTCTATTTCTTAATAGCATAGGCACATTCCTTGCTTCTCTCCAGTTTTCTGACTGCTCCTTCTAACCAGAAATGAATAAATGACCAAAAAGAAAAATATTTTTGAGATTCTACTGTAGGGTTCATACCTAAATCTTACACAATAAATAAAAACAGTAAATTGAGGAGAATGCTAGACCTAAACTGCAATAATAGAAAATAGCACTAATGCTACAAGCAATTATTGAAAAAGCTTATTATCAATCTACATTTTTGTGGCATTTCTTCTTACTAGATGATAACAGCTCAACCTGCACACCAATGGATATTTGATAAGGCTGTAAAGTCAGTGGCATGACAGTTAAAGCAGAATATCTTCCCAAGATAATCCCATGTGTCATTATAAGACAAATAGGAAACAGATGTGGAAAGTGATTTGGTGTAGGATGGATCTGATTTTTGACTGTATTCTTCTGGTTTATGTCACTGTAACTCTACTGATATTGGTGTGTAGCAGGCAAAAACGAGTGGAGAACCAGGTCAGCATAAGTCAGAGATGATCTATCCTCCTCTTCGTGTTTGTGGAATAAAACATTTGAAATAAGAGGCATGACATGTAAATCCCACAGTGTTTTTGTATTTCAGTTAAAATGCAATGAGGAGACATGTACTGTAAGTTTCCAAATGTATGGGCGAGTAATGATGACAATAAATACATCACTGTTAAGTGCCAAATAAATATATCATGGTTAGTCTGAGGCCCCAAGGAGTTTTGATAAACATGCTATAGGAAGTCTAACCTGTCACAAATAGGGCAACTTGCCCAAACAGCTTTTTGGGTCCTGAAGTCAAACTACCTCTATCTAGACGCTAACAATAAATACAGACAACAGAGAAATAAACTCTTTTCTATATACTTTTCACCTCCATTTCGAAAACCTAGGAAGCAATATGACTAGTGATCATACTAGTCACTGGTCTGCGGCATTTGCACCCAAATTATGCCCTGAGATGCCACAACAGCAAAAGATAAGATGAGAAGTCAATATCAATATTTCAGGGTAAAATTTCTCCTCTTCATTTTCAAGGTGTACTTGATCCTTTTTCAAAGAGTTAGTCTCCAGTCAAAAAATTTGGGCTATGCTTCTGGTGTTTTAAGTCCTGTCCACCTAAATTACACCTGAAGACCTGTGTGCAGGCAGCAGGGAGGGAGATGGTAGCTCTTGGGAAATGACTAAGCAGTAAGGTGAGCCTTCCTGGAGATAGCAAAGACCAAGGTTCTGCTCAGAGATTTAGGGGACTGTGTGAGTGTGGCCCTTTTTGCACAGCACAGATAAGCTGTCAGCTAGAAAGAAAGCACACTGTTCTCGGAAAAATCCTGATCTGATAATAATTTTGCTGCTTCTTGGGTTTTGCAGTTAATTGAATAAAAAGAATGGTACTGCAGTGAATCAGCAAATGCCTGAGCCATAGACAGCAAAAAACCCCTGTGTATTCACCAAATGATAAATGTTTCAAAGTTTTATGAGGGCTATTATAGAATCAGAGACAGGAATTCATGACAAAGCAAGATTGCCATGTGGGAGGAAAGTGTAGAAATGCGAAAAGAAAAATAAAAAGAAATAAAAAAAGGCCTTTGTAGCTCAGCAATTAGTTCAATTTATTGTCTAAAACCCTTCATTAGTTGCACTGGCAGCCCAAAATAACATTACAATGTAGTTCAAACTTTTTTTATGGATCCTTATAGCTAAAAACCTTGCTGTAGCATGTTTTATGGGTTATTAAAATCTAGGTTTATATCTCACTGGTGCTTCTTTATAATCCATAAAAAAACTACTGAAAATTAGATTGTTTAGGTCTTGAAAGTCCACAAACTCATAAAGACAACAACTGACTGCTGGTTCATCGTATGACATGAATTGTTTCACCTAGTAAATGCCTTGCATGGTAGGAGATAATGCTTCTGGCTCCTTAAAACACATGTTTTCCTGTAGCACATGGCATGATAGATGACAAGGCTTAGCCAGAAAGAACTACAGTTCAGTAGCAGTTCAAAAGTTATTGTGACTTCCCATGATCTGCCACTTCAAGGCTCCAGAGATTTGCTTTCAAACAGCTGAAATACAACTGAAATAATGTGTCATATCATGATACTGAGTGGTGACAAGACATTGCTTTTTGACTAGACTTATTTCATATCTTGTTATTGAACAGCTTCAGTCAGCCAGCGTGACAATAAAGCATGTTATATATACATAAACATACATATACCAACAGTATATCCATTTATAAATCAATCTATGTATCTATCTATCAATCATCTACCCAGTATGGTAATTCCTTAAACCATTTTTTGTGTGTGTGCCTGCAGCTAACCCATCCAGAACTGTCTCAACAAAACAAGGACAAGGGAGATGCAAACATACATTAGTTATTGTAAATATTTTGTTTTCCAGTTTAGTACAATTGCCTTGCAAGTAAAAGTGTGGTTAGGGGAGAAGGACTAACCTACTAGGATGGACAGAGCCTAATGCAGTGAAACCACTGCTGGTCAGTAATGAATAAATGCAGAGCAAGAAAATGATCTGAAGAGACTTTGTTGATGGAGTGTGTACAGCTATTAAGAAGATATTACTGATTTAAATTATAAGGTATGGAATGACAGCAGTGATGCTCCCCAGCCACTCCAGTGCAATTGAAGGAACTCATATCCTTACCCTTGTAACCCCCAATCTACAAATAGAAAAGAGCACATCTCCAGGGTATCTTTCAGGGATTAGCTGATCTCCACAACAAGCTGTTGAACAAGGGATGGTCCAGAAACATTCAATATGCCAAGAGCCTTACCAACTATCACAATCTTTGTTTAATAAAAAAGGTAGAGCTGGCCTTAGCTATGAGCATGTTTTATGCTAACATTCATTCCCCTTGCTGTTTTCACAGACTCTCTTGTGCTATGATGAAGTATTTTATAAAACAAACTGCTAAGATTAAAAAAAAAAAAGAAAAAAAGACAAAATTCAAAACTAACACACCTCATACAAAATCCCAGAAAAAATAGCCCCAATAGATTTCCAGAGTGCCTGCAGTAAGACAATGCACCCAGAAGGAGTATCCATTTGCGGGACTTGAAAGCCAAGGACAATGTCTCTTAGCTGACTCAGAAATTGCTGGCATTGAAATATTGTGTTCCCTATTATTATTCAGTGTTGTAAGTACAAAAGAAAAAGCTCCACTTCCCACTCAGGGAAAAACTTTCAGATCTGTTAAGGTTTGGATTTAACCCCTCTACACAGAGACACACAGGATGGTTGAATTTCCTGCTCTACTCACAGTGAGCAGAAAGCAACAAGTTCCTCTGAATGATGAGTCAGAGCAGCTCAGAACTGCAGTCCCAAGGGCAAGACCTCTAGTCACTGATCACAGAGGAATTTAGGTCTGAGCTAAGTCTTTCTAAAAGGAACACTGCAGAGGCAGCTGATTGGAGACACCTTTGAAAAAAAAATAAAAATTGATGGTTTTGCTCTTTAGTGTTGTTTTTTCCCTTTTTCTTTTTTTTCTTCTCCCTTTTAATATATTAATTCTAAATTTCTGTGCACACATTTTATTTTTATATAATCAAGAGTATTTCAGAAAGCCTTTTAAGTAAATTTCACTCTATGAGAAATGATTTATTTATGAATTGTGTTACTTTTCAAGAATAATTTAAAGTGAAACAACTGTGCAGGATATGGCCATGTTATTGTTATTATATTTCCTATTTCACACTTAATCTATTGAGTCATGAAAACTGTTAAATATGAGGACTTTGGTTTCAGGTTTGGGAATCATGCTGTTATGGAACTTTTAATGAGAAACTTTTATTAAATTCATCCCCATGGAATGCTTTATTTTTTAAAAAGTGCAAGTGCAAATAAATGTAATGCGAGAAATTATGCAAAAAATACAAATATTAAAACAAATGTAAATGTTGAGGCAAGTGGTAACCATTGGGGAAATAGGTGAAAAGTGATTGAAGCAATAATGCAACTATTTTAAATCATTAATTATAAAAAAAACCCCAAAAACAAAAACAACCCAACAAAAAAAAAAGGAAAAGAAATGCACACAATGGGCTTCTGATTTTTAGTCTTCAGGTTCCATGTGTTACAGGGGTTTTACCTACACATCTGGGGGACACTGGGCTCTGCAACACCTTTATTACATTTTTGTTTTTCAAACTTGAGGCTTAGCAGAATTATAGTTATGGAAACCAGTTTTAAAATCCTGTGGGAAATCACTCTAAGTGACAGATCTTTAGTAAAGATCTTTCACTCTAAAGACAGATCTTTAGTAAAATGGTACTTCCAAAAAAAGGTCTCCAGCTTCTGTAGGACCCGGAACTGAAACTTTGGATTGCTGTGCTGTGCTATGGGGGACAGAGAAGGAACTTCCTTGAAGAGCATTTACCTGCAAAACTGCTCATGATGTCCTAAGATCATCTCCCAAACTCTAACCCTCAGGCAGTAGGATCACTTCAAGACCTCTCGAATAGTCTCTACATTATCCTGTATCTGGTTCTTCATACACAAGAGATATTCTTTCCACTAAACCACTACACTTGTAGATATTAATTTTGGTTCCTGGAAACCTTACTTTTGATATCAAAATAAAAGAGCTGTTGAAATGATGACCAGCTCCATGCTTCATTCTGTTGATTAATGAAAGAACAGAGCTCTTGGTCTCTGTTTCTCCTTTTACCCCTATAGATCACTTCTACTGGAAAGTCTTCCTAGCTTATGATTTTCAGAAAATGCCTTGAAATGCAGTAGATGACTCTGGCAAGCACAAGTTTTGAAAACTTGACTCCCTAGGCTGAATCTGGATAACTCACCTTCTCCTTAACTCTCTTTCAGTCAAATATCCCACCCTACCCTACTTTCTTCTGAAATTAAATCTACTAATATTTATTAAGTTACCATACACTTTTGCAAAAAGGGAAATGTTTTCTATCTATCTATCTCTCTATCTCTCTATCTATCTATCTGCATAATTATAATTCAATGAATTTGGTAAAAGGGAAAACAGCCAACTGGGCTATTGAGGAACAGCTGGTTCAATCTGTTCATTATTCCTGGTGTATGATCAGTAAGTGCTTCTGCTTCTGATTGGGAGAGAAACCAACTGTCAATGTCAAATAGCGAAGACTTTTTCACACCTGAACATACTAGTCTGCATACTAATATTGGTATTTATATGAATAATAGCCTCTTCCAAATCACTGTGCAACATATGTAAATAAAAGGAGGGCAGGCACAGTCAAACTGAGCAGCTGTTCAAAAAAGATGTATATATTTTGAACTTGCTTTTGCAATATTTCACAAACAAAAGACCCCAGACTTACCTGACTTTCAGGCAACAGTTTTTTTGGGTTTGGTTTTCTTTTTCCCTGATGATGTCATCTACTTACGTGCACCAATTTTAAAGATCCACCTATTTTGGATAAAATGTTCTAATTCTAAAGCAAATAAATGAGCAGACATGAACTTCACTATAGTGTCTCTATAGTATTTATTGCTTTAGAAAATATTTCAAATAAAGAGTGATTAGAAAAAAAGAAAGCAAAACAAACCAAACACACAGTTTACATGAATGACATGTTAACCTTGACTGATTAGTAAAGACACCAAAAATGTCATCCCAATGGCATACCAAACACTAGATACCATCAAGGATATTGAACAATTCTCAGAGGACACCGAGAATTAGAATGCCTTTGTATTGCAACTTTCTGGGTTGTCAAATGTAATACATCACCTAAGATCACCGTCTGGCTCATACAGGATGACCTCTGGAAATATAACCACCATACAATGACTGTCTGTTCTAGTCAAGTTATTAAATGGTCTGCATATGTAAGAAATAAGATATACAAATCCAAAACCAGTACACGTCACTGAACTACATAACCTAAAAATCTCAATTCTTTAAGTGTTCTTATTCTTACCCCCAACATATTTTCCATTAGAAACATTTGGAACAGATTCTAATTGCTTTAGCAGGTTCTACTATTATGTTAAATAAATTATCGGGCCATATTTTATTGCATGATTGTACAAGTTTTCTATGGTTATTTTTAGCATTCAAGACCACTGCTTTCCTCCTTTGTCTTCTGGATTTCCTGTATGTTATTAGACTGTGGTGAGGTCAGGCATCAGAGGAAATAACAGCAGTGCTAACTCCTAGACCCAATGTTTTATGAATTACTGAGCATCAGTGATGTAATGGCAATAAATCTAACCCAGTCTCAGTCTTGTGTCCTGTTGTAAATAAATGAAGTTAGCAAAGGTGTTATTTTAGTCAAGAGCATTCCTGATGAGAAGGAAAATGTTTCCCTCGGGGTATTGTTTGTAAAATTGCTTCTGTAATTAGGGTGCTGTTTAACAAGAGAAAGGTTCTCCAGTTTTCCTGAGGAACTTTCCCGGCTGAGTCAAGGGTATCTTATTTACAACACAAAAACGACTGCAAATTGGGGAAGCAACATACAGAAAGGACTTAGTCAAGTGGAGTTAACATAAAAGCATATGGCCAAGATTTTCTAATTTCCCAAGTGATTTTGCACACTCCCGAGTTGGGTACCCAATTTAAAACTTGCTCAAGAGCTCCGATTTTCACCGAATACCTTCTTAGACAATTTAAATTTCTGATACTTGAAGCTGTTAGTCACTTCTGAAAATAAAGACATACATCTGCACTGCCTTTAATTTTTAGCAAGGAGAAATCTGTAATATGGGCACATGTCCTAACTAAAGGCTTCAAAAATCTGACTCTAAATGAGTGACAGGATAAGGAGCAAGCCTAGAAAAATATTATGAATTATTTCTCCCTATTCTAAGAACTTGTGGGCATGCTTTCAGAGAATTTGGGAAAGGAACAAAGGGACAGAGAAGAACACTACAGTAACCACTGTGGTGTACTTCTCCCTATTAACACCTATTAAGCTTTGCTTTTTTTCTTTAAGATACTGCAATCTATTTGCAGCACTTCACTCCAAGATGCCTATAAAGTGTCAGGTCTAGCCCAGCGTTTGACAAATATGCAGATTTAAAAAAAAACATAAACTAGGTCTGCAATATAGAAGCTGAAATTCTGACCCTTTGGGTAATTTTGCTTTTCTTGAGGCAAAGCTTAGAACTGAAAACCCCGCAACAAGCACTTCTCTTTCCTCTTTGTTCCCTCCATCTGCTTTCAGTGTGACACCACCCAGCCCTTCTGCAGCCTCATTTGATTTTTCTTTATTAGCAAGAAATAATATCCTCAGATTTTAATAGCTGGTATTGCATTAGAGAACAATGCATTTGAAAAGGTAACATCTATTCTACACATGGAGACATAACTAACAGTAGATATAATTATAACCTCTCTCTGTGACAAGTTGCAATTATTCCTCATGGCACTGTGTTTCAGAGCAACACGTTTCTCATACTGGTTGGGGTTTTTTTTTATTAAAAAAGTCAAGAATGTTTGATATTCTTTTTCCAGCGCAACAAAAACTTTGCTGAGACAGTAACAGATGGATTTAAGTGGGTTTGATTCAGGGTGACTGAAAAAAGTACATTAAAATTCACTGCTTTATTCACTATCTTGCCTGTTTTTCTAGCACCCAAGAGTCTCCAGAAGGGGAGAGAGTCAATGACACTGGCAAGAATATGTGGTACACTCAGCTCATATGTACCTTCATAAATAGGAATGCACAGTGTCAGTGGGGCTAATCATCATCCAACCAGATAACTCAATTACTGATACTTGCATTTTTGAAGAAGAAATGCAGCCTTTCTTTTAACAGAACTTTGGCTCAAAATCCTGGCTCATTGTGTAGTGTAGTGTAGTGTAGCATAGTTTAGCACAGTTTAGTACAGCATAATATAGATTGACTTGGTTGGCTAAAGCAAACTGACAAACACACCAATCTCTCAGAGGAAAAGAAGAGTAGTTCCTTTTTAAAGTTCTTTTTTATTTCTGCAGTAAACTTTACTATCTCTCTATCTCTTTTGGTTTTTTTGGTGGGTTTTTTTTTTGGTTTTTTTTTTTTTTTGTTTGGTTTGGGGGTTTTTTTTGAGAAAGAAAGCTGAGTACTTCACATTTCACCACCCACCACCAGATCACAACCACCATAAGAAGTGGTCGCGGTCATGAATTGGGTTATCCAGGACCTGTCTGTGCTCTGCACAGTGTTAAGTAAAGTAGCAATAAATGCTACAGACTCCAAGCAATGGTGGTGCCATCCCAACTGTGGTGTGATCCCTGAGATTTTCATGCAGATCTTCTCAGGCCCTACTCTCAGAATTTCACTGAAGTCAGAGAAAGATTCCCTTCAAGTTCACTGAACACCAGAGGAATCTTTCTTATATCCCTTGCCATGTTTACATGTTACCACGAGGTCATGGTAAATCCTTCCAAATGACTGTGAATTAAAACAGTTGTTCTCCATCACCATCAATTTAAAAGGTTTGAACTGAGAAATACATGACTTCTAAACTTGCATCTGTACCATCACCCTTCTGCTTTTTGTCATCATTAAAGTAATGGCAATAAACACTGAGTAGAAAAAAATCATGTGTGTTCTTAATCCATACTGATTACTTGTTTTACAATATCTGACTGAAATGCAAGCTTCATTTACATTTATTCAGATAAATGTTAAATGTTTAACCCCACTGAATTGTTGATCCGTGAAATGTATAATTACAAAAAACCACATACATCCTCAAACAAAAATATTAAGATCTGAAATATTAATCATCTCCCCTTCTGCTTCAAATCACCCTTTTCATTTTTTATTCATAAATAAAGACACCTTTGGACAATGATTTGGGTTCTCTCCTCAGCGATGCTGGTACAACCCCAGTGAAAGACAACAGAACTAAAGAAAAAAGTCAGTTTTGGAGATTATCAAGAAGAACAAATATCAGAAGGATCCGTATGTTTTTTGCACATCCATAACACAGATGGAAATTTTAAGTCATCAGGTTACTTTTTGTCTTAGTTTTACAATCAAAGTGTTTCCTTACTATAACTTACCCCCGGATCTGGAAATCCAGTAGGTAAAAAGCCACATCCCTTTGTATTTATTTAATGAAATCTTCTCAGACCATCTGGAAGATAATGCTGGTCAGTTTTCTATCACCTTGGATGTAAACATTTCAACAGGAGAAGGTGTTTGCACTGTTTGAGGCACATTCTGAACTCTGCTGAGCTTATCTTCTCTTTAGAGATAAAACTTTGTTTACCTAAGATCTGAACACTGATTACAGGCCCCTGGGAAATAGGAAACAGTTTTCGAAGCATTGCCAATGATAATTGGTTCCCAAAATGTAAGTCCCTCTGAAAGGGAAGAACTCAGAGGTAGGAAAAGTGACCAAACATCTGCAAAGGTGCTGAAGTTCCCTCGTAAGACCAGTCTCAGGAAGGCCAGCAAGGTCTGCTGGTCCCACACTGAGCATCCAGAGATGCATAGAAAACCTGTGGGAATGAAATGTATCTTTCCCCTTTCCTTTCCTTTTGTATGCAGACATTAAAATTAACACTTACAAATGGAACCTGAAATATAATAGTCCAGCTGTCTTCCTCTTTCAGGAGGTGTTAGTGGTAGCAGAGAAGTCAAACTGCAGGATTGGCATTTTATTCTCATATCAATGACTAAGCATCTGCTCCAAAACTGATTCAGTCCATGGCACTCTCCTCTCATGTTTCAGTAGCCTCTGAATTAAGACCTTAAAAGACTAGAAGCATAATCACTTTTTGCATAGAATAAAGAAACAGGAATTGTAGAACTACACTGCTGCCTGAAAATGTTTTGTTTGTCAATGTTAGAGATAAAACATCATATTGATGACTGAAGTTAGCTAGAATAGACCAGAACAACTTGTGAACTTTATGTAAAGCTGTGTTCACAGTTTCCTTCTGTATCTTTCCACAGAAAGCAATTCTCAAAACAGTACATCTTTTATAGATCAAATATAAGGTTTTAAAGTAACATAAAGTAACATTTTTTTTTTTTAAAATGAATGAGATCAATACCCAGTAAGAGTTAGAAGAAAGCAAATGTCATGTTATGAGTTTTTAGGAAAGAAATAAAGAGCAAAACCAATAGTGTCTTTATTCCTCTATAAATGCATGACACTTCTGTGTTTTCAGTACTGCATGAAGTTACAGTCCTCTAACTCAAAAAACATACACACTGGAGGGGAGATGAAGAAAAGAAGACTGCTCTCCCTTTGTTCTAAAACGAGATACTGGCAGGCAGGAGGTTTAAAACAAAATAAAGGAATGTTCCTCCCATGTTGCAATTTGTAGGGCTTGGGATGCTGTGGATACTTAAAAGATATATGAGCTCAAGAAATGCCAGTACTAATTCACAAAAACCGAGCCATTGAAAAGCATTAAATGCAGAGATTCCACCCCTGGTTCAGGAAATCCCTGAACAACGAGTGCTGGAGCCTGGGAGACTCTATCACTAAGCACTGCTGCATGCTTGCCTTATTCTCCTCCACTGGCATTCATTATGGGACCTGGTGAGAACCAAGATACTGGGCTAAATGAGCCTTTGGTCTGAACAGATTTGACTGTTCTTATGAAATGAGGCAGAGAGAAATTAGGTAATGTAGCCAGGAAAACTATGCCAAAGCAAAAAGCTAATGTTCTAGTTCCTGAGCCTTGTCCAGTGCCATAAACAAAAGTATATAGTCCTGCCTCAAATCCCAGTAAAGCTAATGGCAAGTGAGCTTACTCAGCACATGCAAAGCTATGCACAATGTGCCAAGTAAGACTGGTAAGGATCACTTGTGATGGGAAGAGTATATCAGCCTTTGTGCCCAGTTAGCCTTTAGTCTCCCAGTGATTCCCAAGGAATATCTCTGTTGGATTCCCAGTGCACGGACAAATTGCACCATGCAAATAGCCACTTGCATTTTATTCATTGGAGTTTTACAAGGGTTAGCAGTGGAAGCAAAAAATCCCTCTCATAGATTTCCAGCTCCAAAACAACTTAACATTCATTAATTAAACAATCATATAAACAAAGATTTAAAAGAAAAAAGTTATTTAGCTTAGAATAAAAATCAGATAACGCATATCACAACATTTCATAAAGAAAATTTTGGGGTTCTTTTAACTGAGTTCCATGATTCATATATAGCTAGTGGAGATTCATGTAACAATATTATTCTAAAATGTTCCCATCATTTCCAACACTTATTAAAATAATCTAATCTAATTCAACATATTGGAGGGAAGAAGAGCTGATATACAATTATCTCTTTCCCTAAATTGTTCTTTGATTTGGTTTCAAGGTTCAAAGATCCACCCAGTTTTTGTGTTAATAGCCAGCACTGATGTCACTGGGAGAAACAGAACGGAAGATAGAGGTGGAGGTTGAATTTGAAGATAAATTTAATAAAAACATTAGAAACTACTGGATAAGAAAAGCAAACAAACATCCAACAAGTCCACCTCTTGTTTCATAACTCTTCCTTGTTTCTTGATGTATCATAATATCCTTCCTTTCCCTTTTAATCATGCAAATTAACAGCTGCCTTTTTAAGCATTTTTAGACTTGACTTCAAGTGCCGCACTTGATACCATATGTCACACATTTCCTGTCATTTTTTGTGAAATGGCTTCAGATAGTAGTATTTTTCTCATGTCTGGATTTTGTCTTTTGGTATTTAGAAGCCTCTTTCTATCTTAAATATCATTCATTTTACGTCTTTTCATCAAATTTGGTAACAGGTTTTAAATTCTGCACTGTTAGTCTTCTTGACTAATATAAAAAGTTAAAAATTCATTTATTAAAAACTGTACCATGATGAGGATACTTGCTTACACAGAGTAGCTAAAGCAGAAGACTTCTGGTAGAAAATTAGTAAGTGCAAGCTGCAAGCAGAAAATGAAGTAACAATAACAGAATAAAAAATAGACCAGACTTGCTTACAATGGCCATATGTTTTTTTCTTTCTGCTGCATTCCCACCTTTCTACCACCATCTACCCCCTTGCTCTCACACTTGTTCTTATACAATTATCAGCATTTATATAATTATCAGCATGGGGACTTGATCTACCGCCTTAGATGAAAATGTCTGTGGAAGTACACCAAATGCTTCTAGTAGACTTACATATGAAGAGTCTGAACGTTAAAATCTGAGTTTGACAGCACACCTAAGTTCATTTATTTTTTTCTGAAGGCTGTTGTGGATTGTTTTAAGCTGGATAATACTTTTCCTCAGGTCTTGTACAATTAAATTGTAACTGAAATGTCATACTGCTTCCTGATTTCCCTTCTTGGATTAAATTTGTATAATTTTATTCTTTCTAGTTCAGAGAAATGTAAATCGATATCCAGGAACTTTTCTGAAATGCATTGCTTCTAAGGGACTGCCTCATTTTATTTTTTTAGTTTTATTTCCTGGTCATGAATACCTCAAGCACCACGGTAGATGTGAAAGATAAGCATTATTTCTGAAGATGCAGAATTCTCTCCACTGACCAAAGATAAGGCTGGATCACTATACAGAGTATGCTTCAGGTGAATTAAATCAGGTACAATGATTTCTACCCTCTGAAATTAGGCTAGGTAATCTAAGTTTGGAGGGAATAAACAGCCTTAATACCAGGAAAGAACAAAATCTGGAACATCTCAAATCCTCCAACATCTATTCATCTTTCTCACTTTTTTCCTCCATTTCATGATCCAGTGTTCTCTGGCACTATAAGCAAACCCAAATCTCTCTCCCTTTCCTGTTCTAAGTGTCTCATCTGTGGTGCTGCCTACAGAGGGCTTACAAAACCAAAAACTAGGTTTTTCTTTTGAAGCACCAAAATGCAGAGAGTTGTCAGATTCAGTTTTACTTCACATATATGTCCAATCCCTCTCAAAACATTGAAATAATTTGCTCAAGTTCCTTCTGAATGAGGTTTTGAGACTGCTTTTTATAAAAGTACCTTAGCATGCATTTAACTACACACAATTACACCAGTAATCAATGCTCTAATTTGACATGTTGGCACATAAAGCCTAATCCTAGCTCTACAGAAAGTAGCCAGTGATCACAGTGCATCAGAGACTTGGCTTTTAAAGAAACCTTAAAAATAAATATGCCATTCTCATATACCTGTCTCCAGTCGTTCTTTGAAATATCTTGAAAAAATATTGCAATCTCTTTTTAATGCAATAATCTGAAAATCTAGCTATTACAATTAAATTCAGCATTGTTTCATTCCTGCACCAGTGTAATGAAAATGGTAGCTATTCACGCTTTTTCTTATAGCTCTTCTCATCTCACCTCTTAAGAGATGGCTAGTACATTGGAAATTCTCATTACATCAAGCACTACCTGTCAAATCCAATCTTATTTTCCCCTGTTTTACATACTGGCTTCTACCACAACATCATTTGTGCTCTTTAGGTGAAATCACTGAGGGAGACCGGTGATTTAGAAATAGTAGTCCCAAAAGAGAAAAAAGCAGGTAAGGAAACTTGGACAACTCCTCACAGTTATTTAGCCACTGCTCCAGTTTAACTTTTGCAGTAATCGAAATCTTAATTACCCCCAAAAGACATTGCTTTTATCTCTTCGGGAAGCTTTTGAAGGGTTAAGCCGAGATTTATTTCTGACCATATTGCTTACTACTCAGACAAACAATTAACAAAAATGTTCTTGGAGTAAACTAAAAAAAAACACCCTTTTCTTTTTGGTTTTTTTTTCCACCAAAGAAGTAATTCCAGACTGGGGTTTGATTCCCCTTACTCAAATGGGTCATGTGGCTCATGAATGCATTGCTTCATATAATAAGATGTCAGGTTTTTTGTAAGCTGAAATCTTCAGCTTCCTTTACTGTCTTCTATTATCTGTTCTAAAGTATTTCCTTATTTATTATCTTTAATACCCCATGAAATATACTGATTGTAAAAATACTATCTAAGTCATTAAGTTTTATCTAAACTACTTGCTACAATGTCAGCTAAAAGAAAACACATTTTTAAGGGATTCTATATCATCCTTCTACAAAAAAAAAGGAGATATTTTTCTTTATTTTCTTTTAGCTTTCTCTTTAAGACCTTTATTTTGCAATTCTGATATGTGACTGTTTTTACAATGTCAGAAAAGTACCTTGAGTTAAAAAATTTATTGTGCCATAATCTTTGTACAGTGAGATTTAGCATTTCTGTATTAACCATCCTTTACACTCTAGTCTTACTATCTCCCTTCAAGGTAATCCTTTTTACAGAGGGTCATGGCTTTTCAATGTCTGTATGAAAACACATTTGCACAAAGAAATAAAAGCCAAATTCACAAACCTACAAATGACAAGCAGAAAGGGCTTGTATTCCAGCTTGCTTTCCTGCAAAATCCTTTGAAAGGCTAAACAGTCTTTTCAGGGCAAGCACTAATCTGCAGACTTGTATCCCTGTGTTTGATGTAATGAGATTCCAGTAAACACATGCACTCCGTGTCGACACAGTGAGCTCAGTTTAAGAGCAGCTTATTTTCAGCCACTTTTAGGCAGCTAAGACCAGACCAGAAATGCTACTTTAACTGAAATGAGAGTGCCTGTGCAGGGATTTGCACTGAATTCATGAGACATTCAAAAGTTTGCTTAGGGACAAGGCTTCAGTCATGCAGAGAGCTCCTTCACTATCAAAACCTACTGCCTTGTTCAAACTTTCCTTTTTCAGTTCCTTGTCTTGACTGAGGTTAAGCAAACTCAGTTTTCCCCATCACTGTTCTGTTTATCCCCACAAGACTTTAGGAGAATACATAAATCTTGCACTCAAGTCTGAGTCATTTATTATTATATTATACCTTTTGGAAGAATCTTTGTGGCCTTGTTCCACATTAAATAATAGTAATTTTCTTTCAAGCCCAGGCTGGATGGGGCTCTGAGCAACTTGGTCCAGTGGAAGATGTCCCTGTCCATGGCAGGAGGCTTGGAACTAGATGATCTTTAAGGTCCCTTCCAACCCAAACCATTCTGTGATAAATGATGGCTAATCTTTCCATATGCTAAATTTGGTATGAGTTTCCAACTTTTTAGTCAGGAATCAAAATTAATGATCTAGACTATACAGAACTCCAAGGGACTTGTTCTTCAGTAAGTGTTCCAGGAAAAGACCCTAGGTACAGCAACAGTAGGTTGATGAAGACTTACTTTTTCATTACTCCCACACTTATACAATGAAATGAGATCCTTTCTTCTTATAACAAAAGATGATGAAATGCATAAACAGAAGGGTTTGTTAAAACATAACAAAATAAATTGTTATTAAGAAAAAGTAAATGAAGTTAAGCACCTCAACCAGCTATAATTAAATTGAACACGCCACCATGACTATTGTTGATATACCACCTTCATGACCACTGATGCCTAGCCAAACAGAAAATGAAACTTGGATCAAGCAAAGGAAAAAACAACAGCACTATTGGTCTGCAGTTTTCTGCTGCTTGACACATGGTTTGTATTGTAGGTGCACGTATACCCCTTATGAAACCTTTTTCAGGCTTGTAAATAAACACTGGCTACACAGAGTAATGTTGATTTATACAAATGGCAAAATGCTTTCAGGTTTCATGTTGGTCCCATATTTCAAACAACCTGGAAGTATAGGCTGAAATGATCAGAGTCGGTGCTTTGAAATAGTAATCAATGCCATTTGTTTTCTGATTACACATGAACTGGTTTGTAATTAAAAAAAAAAACAAAAACAAACACAAACCACCAAAAAACACCAAAAAGCCTCATACCTCAGGGCAAAAAAACTCATTGGAAGATAGTCTTCCTCTCTTACACTGTTTGTTTTCTAATTCCCCCTTCAAAAGCTGTCTCAAGGTCTGGAATCAGGCTGAATCAATCAGTATACATGCTTTTACTGTGCCTAAGAAGTAAAAATCTGTATTATCTGAGAAGCTGCAGCACAGAGAACTGACCAACTCTATGAGAATCCTAGTATTAAGACTTTTTTTTTTACACCTCCATAGGATAGCTTCATGTAGGCTTCGTCCTTATGTGTGCAGAGGGTCTCTGAAGGTCATCTAAAGATTATCCAGTGGACAGATACCTCCATCACTCATATTCAGCTTCTCTGGGAACTCCTTTTGGCCTAGGGACATGGGACCATTTTCACATGACAATGACTGAAGCTTCATCTTCTAAGAAATCTGAATTGCAGAGAGCAAAACCAATTAAGGCCAAACAACTTGCCCTGGGCAGAAGCCCGAGAACTGGAGAAGAACCCATAACACTGGTGTCAATCTCAACCAAAATGTGCAGTAGTTTTGCATAGCACTGATAAGATGGTGCCACAACTGCTAATTATCTCACTAGCATAAGACCACATACCAGAGCACAAAAAACCCCCCCAGATTTCTATCACAAATTCTTCATGTTTCCTTTTCTTCTGCCAATACTTTCCTAGCTGTGTTGTGAGCAAAGATTTCCGCAGTATGAGATATATTTCTTTTTTAATTCTTTTCTGTTTCCTCAAAAGACATGATCAGGCAAAACATTTAAATAAGAGTACACTTAAGGTATGTGAATAAAGTCATTGCCCAGAGCAAGACCAATACTTCAGGAGGACAGCAGAGATCTGAACTTTACATCTTCTTGCTTTCATATGAAAAGGTCTCAGATGAATGATCAATTTATCTAGAGGATTGTTTCTAATTTCACAAAGGAAAAAAGCATAATATACTGTGTATTTGTCACTGCCAGCTTGCATAATGCTAGGAAATTATTTTTTATGTCAAAATTCCTCTGTCACTGGTGTTGCCCATGTCATATTTCCACTTTAAGAGGTGATGAATAATGTTTATATCCACATCAAGCTTCTTGCTCAACTTTCCTGGCATGGTTTATATTAAATACAGAAGGCAGCAAGCTAGTAATCCCTGAAAGTATCCTTCTGGTGAGTCAGACTGAGCTGCTAGCAAAACTCTGGTCACTTGTTACCAGGTTTTAACTCCATGAAGAGCAGAAGTGTAAAAAAGACCAAGTGAATTTTAATACCTCCCTCACCTTAAGTGGTGCTACTTGAGCTTTTGCACTCCTGCAGCACATGGAATATGACCATGGCATTCCATTTCTCCTCGTCAATTTTGTCACTGTTCTTTTTAACATGCATAAACATTATTTTGCATATAGGAGCAACAAAGACTGTTTTGTTTAATAGCAAATGGGTACATCTTCTCTGTTTTCTGGATCTCCGACCAAGCCTATTAGACACTCACATGCCTCCTATCCTGCACATAAAATAGATTACTATAAGGCTGATATTTAATTTGTTTAATTAATTTCATTGTGAAGGCATGTTTGAAGCCCTGTTACTGAAGGATTCTGCCAAGGTAACCATTTAACAGCTAAGTAACCTTTAATTACTTTGCTGTAATGATACACATCTAAGACAGATATTGTTATACTGTGACATCTGAGCACTTTAACCTAAAGGTAGTTATTAGCACTCCCATGCAAGATTCATTATGGATCGTATTTCAGTAATGGAGAGTATTGTGTTCTCATCTGATTATGTACTTGCAAACATTTATTAACATATCTTTCTGAGTGTGACCATGTCGCAAGTCGTAGGAACCTGTAGATTTTCATAAATCTGGTAGCACTTCTTAACTAAACGATATGCAATCAGACAGAAGGAAAGCTATATGACAGCTCTTCTGGACCTACTGGATATGTACACTGGATAGGAAAAGATCTGCTTAGGGATGGACACTGCATACAATTATGACTGGCTGTGCAACATCCGAAACTGAAAAAATTAAAATGCAAATTAATGCTGCACTGCAAGAATCACTAGTTGTGATTTATATCACTACAGGTGAGAAGACATCTACAGACTTGTAGATGACTGCAAATGTACACAAATTAGAAGAGATTAGATGACAGAGCAAGTCATCGCCAATTCTAATAGGCATGAATTCATCAGGATACATTTATTTATTCTGCACAATACCCACAATACCTCTTTTCAGCTAAGTTTTCTACTGGTGACTGTTTTTTTCATTCAAGTGTTTCTCACATTCTCTTCTGACTCATTGAGTTAAGAAAAATATATTTTTGACAACAAAGCGTTCTTCTGGGAAAAAATAAAAATAAACATATGTGATCTGTCTACAGCAAATAATGCAGAAGCTGAAGAGAAAGAAAAAGCAGATATTAGCTAGTCTGTTCTTGAGTTCCCAAGAACTGGTGGAAAGTTACTCACCCTTTTCCAATGAAATGAATTACTTAGGAAATAACTAATTTACTCGAAGTCCACAGAGGATGAACGAGTCAGAGGTACGTATTTCATCTGAGTCAGGTCATACTCATTAAATTATTTTTGTTACATAACGAGGGAGAGGTGAAGGAAGGAACAGAAGGGCACAGTACACATCCCTCACAGGAACACTATTTGAGGGAAGATGCAGGGATTCTATATGGTTTATGCTCAGAGGCTCAAAGAGGAGTCAGCACATTTCCAAACAGACTTACCAAGTGCCATAAACAGAAAACAAGTTGTTACAAGCTATGTAAGCTGAAACAGAGTATGAATGGAAGAGTAAATAATTTTTTTCCCAACAGACTTCAAGTGGTTTTATTCTTAGATTTTGAGAACAGAAAGAGCTGCAGTAATCACTTAGTCTGATTTCCAGCATCGCACAAGCAGTAGGTATATGGGGCAAGCACAAATATTTAAAACACTATTTCAGTACTATTCTTAATCTCCCACAGCATTTCAACAGTAAATTGACTAACTATTCATGGCAAAAACACATGGACCAATGTACAAGAAAGATAGTTATGCCTATGCACTGCTGTCATATCTATTATTTCTAGACAATTCCATGCACAGTCCCATGTTCTTTCTGTGAACAAAATACAATCTTTGTCTAAGTCATGATCCATTCCTTAAAACTGGATTTTCTTTCTGCTGACAGGTACTACTGCAGTAAACAAGCACACAATGCTGTACCAGGTCTCTAGTCACACAAAAGTATTGTTTAAACAAGGATGAGGGTTTTCTCTCCTGTAAGACTTTTGAGATCTTGAAATATCTGACTGTTAATCTATTTGTGTCATCTTATGCCAGCAAAACGTGATGCAAAAAGATGATTCTAATACTGATTAGAAACCATATTCTTTATCCTTTTTAAGGGTATTTAGCAACGTTAGAAAGCACACAATGGTTAAATTCTATCTGCTTTTGTTTTGCAGAGATCCTTCCTCTTGCAACCATCTTCTCTGTGTATATGGCATATATGGGATTAATTCGTATTCGTGTTCTTATATGGTTTAGTAAATTCTCTCCTTAAGAAGCAAAGTACTAACTACTAGTCAAAACATCAATATTCAGCATTATTTTCCTACTGAACTACAGAATAGTGGAATTAACTTAGATGGTAACAAATTTAAGACACTCCCTGTATAAAAAAAACAGAGAAGAAACTCAGTTTCAAAATCTTTTAAAGGCAAGGAAGCATCTGGAAAGTATTACAAAGCTTTCTCACATAAAATATGACTCTGTACATAAAAGTGAGGATGATCAAGATAGCAGGAGAAGAACAATTATTTCCTGTTCCACCAGGCAACTGCTGGAAATACCTATGTCCTGCTGTTTACTCACAGAAATAGTAGCTTCACCTGCAGTTGCTCTGCTTTTTATCAAAGGAGAAATAAGATTTAATCATTGTGGAGAAGCCAGTTTTGTCATGCCAAATGCAGCTGCTGATGAAAGGAAGACATGTCGAAGGAGCTTGGAAGCACACCAAGGAGGCCTTCCATTGTGGAAAGTGACTTTTTTCTTTCCTGAATATGTTTGAAAGCTTTTAAATCCATGAGTGTTCTCATCTTTCCTTTGGGGAAATGTCTCTTTTCGGGGAATTCTGAATCAGCAAAACTCTAAATGGCCAGAAGCAACCTCGGGGGGGTGTTTTGAGAAGTTCAAGCATGAACCTCTTCATCAATGCTGAGCAGCCTGTGCCATGGCCTACCTAGGCCCTTCCTGGGACTACCCACTGGCTGCTAACCAGGCCAGTGTACGGTTATGTTCACACAACATGAACATGCAGACATGATAAACATCAGGTTGGTCTGAAAGCACGGAAAAAGGCAGTGTTTTCAGATTCACATGTCTCTGAGAGTTAACTATATCCAGCCTTTAAAACTATTAACTATTTCAGCCTTTAAAACAGGCATGAAAGACACTTCATCTCGTGTAAAATTTTAGGCAAAGACCAGTGAAATTAGATTGCCAATACGATCTTCGTTAGGGCCCCGTGTCTGAATCTTTAATAATGGCCAGACTTCGCGAACGAAGATCTGTGGAAGGTCTTTGTACGCCTTCCAGCCTGCGCATTGGATTTATTTTAGGTGGGACACAGTGCGCGCAGAACTGAGCCCACCCTTTAATCCTAAGGTTCATCTGCCAGGGCCAAGCGAGCTTGGACAGTGGCAGCGAGGTCCTCAGGACGTAGGTGGATTGCCTTACAGGGCTAACGGGCTCCACCTACCCGGGGAGTTTCCCCGACCGGGAATCGAACCCGGGCCTCGGCAGTTACAGTGCCGTATCCTTAACCACTAGACCACCAGGGGCTCCCGAATCTTTAATACAACTGGTTATTTTGCATTTCACAGCTCTGTGGTCTGTATGCAGAGTATCACCCTCAGCTAAAACCTGCTGCATTGTGACCTTGGCTGTTTGAAGATTATTTGACAAGATGTTGATACTGAGCTACAAACACAATACAGTCACTTCCTTCAGCAGCAGAAATCACACTTACAACATGATTCTTCTTCATGAGGTCAGCCCCTGTCAACTGGAGCCTTGTGACGTGAATCCCACAATGAATAATGCTGCTTTGATGCTGATCTATCCAAACCTCAGCTTGGTAACTCCTTCTTTCAATTTTGTTCCCTCCTGTGCCTCTAAATCAAGAAATAATTCTATTTATAAGTCATTTCCTCAATTAAGTCAGTCTATACTATCAGCTGGCTTTCCACTGTTTTTATTACATTGGTTTCCCAACAGATGGTGGTTTGTTATTTTATTTTTTTCTCCCCCATGTTGGTCGGGAGATCAAAAGATTCAGCCATACTTGTCTTTTGTTTTGGGAGGTGTGTGGATGAAATTTTGCATGTGTTGCATGACTGTGAAGTTTGGTTAGTGTTTTCAATCGTTATTCTAACAAGAGGCAAATGCTGAACTTCTAGAAACATTACAGGCTCTGTTGATGAACCAGCATTATATTCCGACTCAGCAAATAGGATTGACATCTTAATATGATTACCATGTCTCTTAAAAGTACAATCTAAGTCTGTAATGAATTAGGAAAACTGTATCATCTCATGGTAAAGTAAGGTAACCATGTGCAGTGGGAATATTTACATTGTGGGAATAAACAGTTCATCATAACATCCTTTAACTGATAGGAGAAATAATGAACATCCAGATGCAAACAGTGGGTGTATTTTCAGCTCCTCTGGTAGTCATTGCTAAAATTAATTTCCTTAAAGCAGTCACAAAACTCTGAGTCAACCCTCTAACAGTCCTATAAACTAATATTTTTTTCTATGACTATACAAATGAAGAGTGCACCTCAGTTTTAGCTAACCCAGTATAAGTCACAGAGAACTCCACGAAAGATAAAGAGCACTAAGAAAACACATCCAATATTAAAAAAAAAATAAAATAAAATTAAACCCAGATTCTAAGAGCGTCTTTAACTTGAATCACTCATTATCTGAGCATATTCAAAGTTACCCGTGATTTTAAGACATGGACTCAGAAAACAAGACATCACATGTGGTATAAGTGAAAGTCCACCCAATGGTTCTGCCTGTGCACATGTGTACGCTCCTCTCTGCAAATTTACTTCCATGGAGGTCTCTTTCTATCTCAGTCTTTTTTTTTTTTTCTTCTCTCCAGCAATATAAACAAAAGTTTTCCCACAGTTCTGAGACCCATTTCTTTGAAACTAATGAATATGTTGACTGGCTTTAGTTCCTTATTCATGGAAGCCATTCAGCTGTGGCATACTGTATACAGCTCTCCACTGTAATCAACCAGCATTTCTCAGCCACCAAAGGCAAAAGCCATGTACGGTGATGGAACAATGGTCTTCTCAGTTATCTCAGTGGAAGCAAGTTAGTGCATGGATTCTTGTCATTAGGAGGTAAGGGGTTCAAATTTGACACTGTTGCTCACACTGGACCCTCTTTTGCATTGAAATTCTATGTTAACAGTCGCTTTTTTTAGAGTTGTTTTTTTCAACAGTGGATGAGAATATGCAATATCTTGCTACTATCGAGCTTCCTTTTGTGTCACTGAATGTCTGTAGTGATCAGACCAGACCGATGGAAACACAAATGCTCTCTACAGACCGTATCCGTATTAGATCTCCCTCATCTCAGGGAAGTTTTCAATCAAAACCGAACTGCAGAGTGATGGAACATCATCTGCAGAGCAACTTTCCCTTACATTTTCTTTAAAACATATGTATAAGGTAAGATTAAATTAATATGGTTCTGGAGTTTGGTTCTGAGTTTGTTTTGGCTTGTTTTCTTAAGAATAAACTAGGAGGTCTGCCACAGCAATTTGGATATTTTTACCAAGTCCTAAACAAAAGATAGCTGCTCAATAGCTGAAATGATCAGACTTGAACAGTGCTTGGGGTTTCATTAGTGGTTTCTGCTGTGCAACAAATGGCCCTTGCAGTTGTAAATTCCATGTCTTTGTTCTGTTTCTCATCATATCTTATACCTCTCCTCATGCTCACTTACTAAAGAACTGTACTCCCATTTTGCCTAAACCATTTTATTCTGTAGTCTGAGGAATGAAGGTGAAGAAATAAAATAGCCACCACACTGTTTTGACTTGTGATAGTTTAAAACCTGATTTCATTTCCTGCATGTAAATGTTCAACTTGTAAATCTCGGAGTAAGCCTCAGACATAATTACTGACTTTCTGTCACTTTAGACATAAATAGATTCCAAATTGCTTAGGTGTAATTATGAAATATGCAACGGCAGGACTGAATGCATTAAATGACAGCTGAAAATCTACAATGTTCATATTTCCTGTCACTGATTAAAGCATGACCCCTTTGCTAAATACTTTCCCTCCAAAAATGATATTTGTACTGCATCTAAATTTTAAGATACTGAGACAGATCCTTTTTGTAGTTATTTTTTTGAATAGCCTTATTCTTACAAATATACCTTTACTTTGGTAAATGTAAGGTCAAATGGATCAACTAGTTGTCAAATATTCATCTGTCATAAAGGCACATCCTTCTTAATTGAATGTATCAGGATAATAAACACTAGCTGTACATTCAAATTTCCTTAAATTGTGTGGTTTACATTAAAAGTTCAGCATGCATCACCATTTTTATTAGGAAATAGCTTCTTGGTAAAATAAGATACTTGGAAAAAAAAACCCTTTCAAAATTTTACTCTTCTGTGCTTCTCTTTGCTGAGGATGAAATATCCACAGCAGCTGTGTAGACTTTCCCAACAGTGAGGGCAGGAAAGATGTCAGCCATTGCTGCCATGTGTGTTATTCAGTTGAGAGAAGTTTACGTCATAAATTAAACTATTCCGACAGCTAAATTATCGCATAAAGCCTAATAGTCCTGCTTTAAAGGATCTGCTCTGGAAATAAATGTTTATTGGAAATACATTTTGCTTGGAGATGACAGGATGAAGTTTTGAAAAATATGAGTTTTCCTGGTTTAACTTCTCTTTTAGCAAAGCAAGTGTTCAAAATACAGCTAAAGTCAAAGGAGACCTGCAGTGTATTCAAAGACAGGCCTTCATAAATAATAGCATTTAACCACGAACATGATTAATATTTGTTTACAAAGGGGTTTATGGAGTTTTTCAAAAAGCCTTTTAAATGGGAATCAAGTTACCTCTTTATGGTGACCTTCTACTTCCGTAACTTTATCACAAGATAACACAACATAACAAGAGGTGCCATTTGGGACATAGCACTCGACCTGTAAGAAATATGTGCTTCTGCATGTCAGTGCTTAAAAATGTGTAGAGCTTCCAACAACACATCCTGGTTTCCCTACTGAAATATTTGTCAGACCTTACCAGAACAACTGGCTTGCTTAGGTTGTCTTATGTACTTCTTACTGTACTTCTCTTGTAAATGTTGTATTTGGGTCATTGAAAAGTTCCCATACCACATCATTTCCCAACCAATGTCATAGTGAATTATGACTCGAAGAAAGTATATATATATATATATACATATATACATATATATAGCTACATGTAACTGTATATAAAACAATATACTTAAAAAATGCTAGGAAGGTGATAGCTATATGACAAGATTTATTTTTTTAACAAGTGGAGGTAAATTGTATATGTGTGAAAAGCCCAATTTTGAGAGAAGTGCTTTCACACAGGGTAGCCTAAGGGACTGGAAATCGATGCCATGTGGAGCAGTGGAAGTGATGGTTTACAGACTCATCACCTCCAGATGCTTCTTCATTTTGTGATTTTGGCCACTGCCCCTGTGAGGTACTTGGACACGTATGCCTAACACTGACTATCTTGTTACCGGTCATCCTTCACAGACAAGAGCATCAGTACAGAAAAAAGGTCTAGTGCCTGGAATTTCCCCATATAGCAGAAATCATTACCTGGCTTTTTATGAAACAAGGTAAAGTATATCAGACTTTGAACATCTAAGGGACATTTTCTTTTTTTTCCCTTGGTAAAACTACTCAGGTAGTGGAAAGAAGTGCTCTAAAGGGTACTTGCACTGTACCTAAGCTAGAGATCTGGCTCTTCAGCTTTATTTTTCTGTACTATACTAACAGAATATCTGGTAGTTTGAAAGGTTAGAGCAGCTGTGAACTGCAGCAGGCTATTGCAGTCTGTGAACTAGATCTTGCTTTCTTGGCATTTCTCTGTGATTATAGTGATGCTTAGAACTAGTATGTCACAACTAACAGTTTCATCACACAAATGAGAATCACAATCCTTTAACAGTATCCCTTTCTTTCATATTTTCTCTCTCTATTTGGTAAGCATTTAAATACCATACAAAGGTATAATTACTTAGATGAAATTAATTATACCTGAGGTGATTTTTAACTTAGAAAATCATTTTCTCAAACGCTTCACTTAAAAACTACAGGTCAGAACCTTAACTGATGTAAACTGACACAGCTCTTCTGTCTTCAATGAAGTTAGGCCAATTTATGCCCCGTCTGCTACTACTGAAATCAATGTTTCACTCTGAATTTTTATATTAGATAATCAAACCCAAGTTTTCTACCAGCAGTAACATTGGTCCTTCAATTAGTCTGTTCTTTCAAAGTCACTCTCTTAGGAAAAAACTTGCTCTTCCATCACTATATATATATAAAATATATAAAGACAAAAAGATAGATGCATAAATGTATCAGAACAGGATGTCCATTACTCTGAAAATGCACTCTGAACCTCTTCTAATATAAAACAAAGAAAGGATAAAAAAGAGTGGAAAGTATATTTCAGCAAAACTTTATGACTTGAACCAAAGATTTTAAAAATACACAGAGTCCGGAAAAAGCAAATATGTTACAGGTGGTAGCATTATATAACTTCGTATGCAATAACTTAATGTTTTATGTACATCATAAATCTGAACTAAATTTAAAGCTTCTTTATTGATTGAGAAATAACCTGCAAGTAAAGCGATCCCAGACCTTTTAAGTTCATGCAGTTAAAAATAAGTTTTAATCTGTTGGACAATGACAAGAAATTTGGAATTAGGAGACAATAAAAGAAGCTGGACTAGTTCTTCAAACAGTGCCTATTGATTTACCTCTGTTGAAGAAACCTGAATGTATTCCTGCTGAGAATCTGGCTAACAATTTTGTACAGCTCTTGAAATGCCTGTCGCAGCATTAAAAAAAAAAAATCACAAAAAACCAAACCAAACCAAACCAAACCAAAAAAAACCCCAAAAATACTATAGAGCATTCTCTACACCTCCACCTGTTTGTAAGGGTTAAGTAAATGGAAAATCCCGTTCTTACTGTAACAGGATTGTTCCCTGCTGGTTCACTCAAACTACCCCAAAGGGAGCCCTGGGGAAAGGGAGCAGGGCTCCTTCCCTCTGCTCAGGCATGCACAGGCAGGTGCATTCAGCATCCTGTTGTGATTTTCTAGGGGGTTTAATGCACTTCTGTGTCTCCCTGCAGTTGGACTTGTTCCTTTCAAGCACAGATCTGACTTGTGTAATTTTGCAACTGTTAAGTACAACATTCCTACACATCCCGTCCTGTTTCCTCAGAAGTCAGTGGGTGCAAAACATAGCTTTACTAATTACTTTCTTGTTTTGTCTGGTAATTGGTTTCTTGTATTGTATTGCGTTACGAGGACAGGATGCCACATATTGCCTAACCCTGGATCCTCACCCCCGAAGTCTGTGTAGGTGTCTGTGTTAGATCATCTCTCCTAAACTCACGCACATACAATGGATGACATCAAGCTTTAAATTAGGATCTCTTCAGGTACTTTCTGCATACCCACACGCTACATTTTCTCTAAATATGTTCTTTCCTGCTTCCTCATGGCTTACGTGCTTAAAGTCTATTGAAACATTAACTTTATTCTTCTCTCTAAATACTGTGGTTATTCACTTACACATCTGGAATGGATTTAAGCAAAGATTAGTCTGCTTTACTCCTTAGAGTGCGGTGTAATTCACAACATATTAGGTTGTATGCATTTGCGTACATCATTTTTAATCAGATGCACAGCATGCCATTCATATGCTTTTAGCTTTTTAGTATTATTTCTGATACTGTACTTCATCAGACTCAATTAGACCTGCCTAGTTTCATCACTAGAAATGGTTTTCTTCAGGTATGAAATGGGGCTGTGATACACTGTTTCATATCAAAGAGATACTCAACAGATATAACAATTCATATTCCCATTACTTTATGACTGTCACACAAAGTAATTTATTTCATTTCCCCACTCATAAAAATTGTACCATATTCCAGCCTCCTGCAGCCTACTTCAATTGCTTCCAGCATCTCCTCTATCACTTGCCACTCTTTTCTTTAAATTTCACTTCTCCACCCTCTTCAGTTTGGCACACATTGATTTCTTCACTGGATTCAGGCAGGTGGGTTACATTCAGAGCTCACATAAACAAGCAATCTTTTCAGAGAGTAGGTACATTCCCTGACTATTCCCCTAATCAGTTCACATTTACCTCTCTAAGTGCTTGAAAAATAAATAAGCAGATGGTGAAATCAGTTAATTTTCCACAAGTGTTGTGGCAGAAAAGGAATCTTCAGGAAGTGTTTTACACAGCAATTTTTAACTCAAAATCAACTGCTTACCTTTGCTTATACTTTTTACCTTTTTTAGTATGCTAGGGAGTTATAAACTCTACATGATACAGAAGCAATGGCTCTTTGACACATCCAGTGCTGCTGTCTGACATGAGAACATAAACCATCTGGCTCTCACAGATGCAGTGTGCAGGGGTGTAGGGGTTAATATTGTATCCCTCTCATTCATGGTGTCTCTAATAGCTACTGTCAATCAAGCACCTTCCTCTTCCTCAGCTCCCAGAGGAGATGCGCTTTTGAAATTCCTGACTAGGTAATACGGGAAAGAAATGAGCAGGCTCCAGATGAGGGACAGAGACGGGACAGATTCTTTTTCATTACAAATCTAATAAATTCATTTACTCATCTGATTTTCACCTTTGCAAGGGACACACCCCAGGCTGACTGTCGGATTTGTCAAACCCCAAGAAGATGTGGGTACAGCTGCCTCCTGCCTGTCTCACTTTCTCTCCACATGGGCAGACCTAGGCTGAGAAGGCAGTAAACCCTCCTGCACAACCCTCCTCCAGAGGATACAGAAACTTGTGCCACTCAGAGGGCAGGTGAAGATGATTTCACTCATAGCTTAAGTATGAAAAGGAAAACAAAAGCTAACGGTGTCCAAGGAAGTTCAGATAAACATATTCCTGAGTTCTCTCATTTGTGAAGATGAAATGAGAATGATTCATTCATGAGAATGATTCAGGGACAGGGGGACTTACAAACTTACTGCATAAACGACTAAAAAAAAAAAAAGAAAAAAGGCAACAATTTAAATTTGTTTATAGTTAGGGACTGCTAAAAAGAGCTAAAACAAACATCCTCTTTCAGCTCCAAGGCCAAACACATTATTGATTCATTGATTTAAAAATCCAGAATGTTAAACCAAGGTTGGATCTCGCCTCTCATCTCTGATCATCCTTTCTATAAATCCTTGATAAAGTGTGTGTTAGTTTTATGGTACAGCCATAAAACAGCCAAATGTAGAAGTAAATGACCTCATACCAGCTATCTCTCTGCAGATAGATTCCCTTGGCAGATAGCCAAGAATTGATTGACACACATCTTACGGAACTAGAGTTAATTAATATGTCTACCAATTCCCAAATGGATCTCAGGAAGCAGAGAATCTGTTTAATGCAGTAAGCAATGACATACTGTGTGTGGTCAAGAGACAATCACTAATTGCCAAGAATGCATTGTAATAAAGCATTAAAGAATCTGAACAAAACCCTTTCCGCTCTGCAACTCCTTTATCCCTTCAAAACCTTATGCTTAGAACATTTTAAAGACTTATGTTTCAAATATCAAAAGACATTTTTATAGGAAAAAATAGTTCCCAGACTATGAAGTCAACGCTCAAAAGGTCTGTTAATTTTTCTACAAGAAGAAATAGTCCTCGCTAATTTAACAAGGATGTCTTTATTTTCAAGGAAGTCTGCAAACCTGAATTGCAAAAGCATAAGGTAACTTGAAAGAGTGGGGTTTTCAAGGATCACAGAACCTACAAGTAAAATAATTATGGATTCACTGGTAAAACATATCCACAGATGCTGGAAACACCTCAAAAGTCTGCTACACTAAAACAGTCCACTGAGCAATGCTCTGGTAAGCCAGACAGATAATACGGTGAAGTGGAATAATTTGTATTACATAGTCATCTTTACAGGAAAATAAGAAATTGGTTTTTCTGCAGAGAAAAAGTGTCGAAGTGGATCACAGAGACACAAAGTCAAATCTTCAGCCAGGAAAACCAGCCTAGTCCCATGGCTTCCTGGGAGTGATTCTTCCTTTTACCAGGGAAGACCATGTTTATCTATCTAGTTATGATGATAACAGACAAAACAGTACAAGAGCTATTTCTACAACACTAAGCAAAAATCAGGAAGATACAGATTAAAGAAATGGGGGAAAAAGAGAGAGTGATTTATTTTTCACAAAAAAATAAGGAAAAAAAACCTAGGTCACATATGAAAAACTGTCAGTGTGTTACGACAAATATGAGATGGGGGATTAATGAATGTGTGACACTATTTTAAATCTCAGCTGATAGAAAGCTGAGTTGGTGCCAGACTGTACTGACTGGGAGAAAACTAAAAGACAGAGTTGGGCCCAGAATAAACATACTAGCTGAACTACCCCTCTGGTATTTGTCCCAACTTAAAAAAAAGACGTGCTCTTAACTTCATGAGCCAGGTAGAATGGACTCCCTTATATTTATTTAAGCCCCTGGTGGAAAAGATGCTGTGTAGGGGAGATTTATCAATCAGCACATCAGCACCTGATTCAGGAGCAGGTCTTACCAGATCCACCTCCCAAGCTACAGAAACCAGTGAGAGTGCATTTTGGCAGGAAGAGATCATGGCCAAACACCAATAAAGATTAAAAGCAGAGAAAAAAATATATTGTTTTAAGATAGTTTACCTCAGGATGGCTTCCAACTTCAATATAGGTGCAGACTGGATGAAAAGCCCCTGTTCCACAAGCATACAGGTGGGTTTGGTTGTAAGCCTTCAGCACCTTGATGAAATTAGCACATTCTCTCTGAAAAGGGGAAAAAATATATTCACAGAGTTAATTCAGTGATTTTGACTAATGGGAGCTCTTCTGTCTTAAGGATGTATGGCTGAATGAACAGATTTGTAAAGTGTGATCATTTCATGCTGTTCATAAGATTGTTTACTGCTAAGCATTTAATAAATAGCTTGAGCTAATTTCTCATTTAAATATCTTTGGTTACTATTTAATAAAGCATCCAACCCTGAAGAAAAGATTACAGAAAAAGAATTCTTAATTTTTGTTTCAGACACGCTTCATCTTTGTAATTTATGCTATTGCCATTTCTGAAAGACAAAACCCATTTATAGAAATGTGTCAGAACGAAATAATGAAGAAAAATGGACCAACTGTTTGCTTGTATTCAATTAAGTAACAATTAGAAGAAAAATGGGCCAGATGGAAGGAGTTGATGAAAAACAAATCATTGATATAGCATTTTTAACAATTATATGAGTACTGCCTCATCCCTGCTGTTTGTGTTTAGGGCCAGTTTTACACATATGAATACATATGTTAAACTTTAATGCAATTATTGAAAGCCCCTAGAATGTAAGCTTTGCAAGACTTGGACTTTACTCTTTCTTCCTATGTAAATTATCCATCATGAGTTATTTTAATTCTCAGCAAATAAAAGCTGAATAGCAACACTAACAGTCCCTAGTACAAACATTATCTGTTATCTCTTAACAAAACTGTCATTATTAATGCCTAATGCTATTAAAATGGATAGCTAAGATGTCGACTTTTTCCATTTGTTTAATAATTTTATTTCAATCAGGTCTAACATTGAAAAGAAATATGTCAATGCCTGTGAGTCAGTCTACTGACACACTGACAAATAATGGATTTCAAATAGGAGGGAAATGAGAACAATGAAATTGAATAAATATTTTCAGTAAAGTTTAAGATGAAGGAAATTTTTCTATGCATATTCAATGACTTTTTTGGTACGGTGCTCAACTCCACCTTTCCAAGTGGACCAGGGCCCACAGAAACACCACCTGAGCTACCACCTCTACAGAAATCTCACTGACTGGCATCATCCGTCTCAGTAACTTCATTGCTAATTAAACCAGATACTCCCAAACACAAAATAAAGGCTCTGCCAGGAGAATGCATGTGCAGTTTGAGGCATGCCTTAGGCCACCACAGGGAAAAGCAAAGAACTTACACAGATGAAACACTGATTCCCTGCCTTACACAAAGGACTGCACGGGTATGAAATTGCTCTTACAATTTTACTGTATATTTGCATAACAAATAATGGCAATGTGTTAAAAGGAGCACCCAGAGAAAAGCATACAGAATCTTACTACATCCTTGAGTTACTGCTGTTAACTTATCTTTTCAACTGTGATGGAATTGAAAACATAGAGATAGTTAAGGTAATCCAACAGGAAATTGAAAGAAATAGAGATGGATGTTACTCTTAATTCTTTCCATTGTGACCTTTCTTAATAAAAACACACACAATTTCTGGTCCATATTTTTTCTTCCCACATAGACAATTACAAACAGGAACATACAGAACATACATTCATTATATTTATGTTTATCCACAGACTTTCCACTGTCACAGGTGTAGACTACTAAGCAAATATCTGGCATAAATAATAAAAATACGTTTCAATATTTTGATTAATGTTGTTGTCCTTTGCTCCTTTAAATAAAAGTATGTTAACAATTCAATGCCCACAAGACTAAAATGGACAAATACCCCAAATTCAGGTAACATTAAAAAGTAACAAAATTGAAATAGATCCTTTCCTAAATTCTGATATTCTGTGTTTCAGATGGAATGTGAAACTGACCAATGATGTGTACATTATTAAATAAGTTAGAATTTTCTCACGTAGAGTTGTGTCTGGCCAAATATGAACACAATACTGCTTCAGTAGGACCGTGCTTTGCCTTGTCAGGTTTAACGTATCATGATTTTAAAAATGTCTTTGTGTTCTATTACTATCCTTTATTAAAGCTTTTAAAATTGCCTACATGAAGAATATGAAAAGTTAGAGGCTGGTGGCCACATACAAAATGCTGTGAGTAGATGGGTTGGACCCACAGCCACTGTGAATAAAAGAACTGTGCTGATTTCAGAGGAACTGTTCTGACTTACAGCAGCACAAAACCTGTGCCTCTACATGCACTCAGAATCACATAATCACAGAATATTCTGAGTTGGAAGTAACCAACTTCCAATTGTGAAGTCCAACTCTTAAGAGTGAATCCCTACATGGATCGAACCACAACCTTGGAGTTACTGGCACTAGGTCTGACCAACTGAGACTGTTCAGCTACTTATCTACAACATACAGCAAGAAGGTATTAGATATCTAATACTTTAAAGGTGAGATGGAAAACCCTACTTAGATTAGGGACAGAGTCTTCTTTGATTTCTATGGATGAAATGAAGAAAAAAATTCTATCATCAGCTTCACTGCATTATTCCAGATTAGCCTGAGGGGGGAAGGGGGATTAACTCTATCATAGGTGTATTTGCATAACAAGTGTTTAGGATTGATATTAGTGTAAATGAGTAAATATCAGTAAAATGACTCTGGATTTCTAACATATTTCCAAAAGCAGATCTAGCTTATTCATCCCTTCTTTTAATTCCCTGTACAACGTGTTTTTTACTATAGATGTCTGAGAAATACACAACCTAGTTAAACAATGGGGAAAGTAAATACCTACACCAATAAACTTTTGACTATGGTGAATAAATTTATATAACATTTAAAGTTTCTAGTCCAGTTCAGACTGCTCTTATAGCTTCCCTCTGTTTTATAGCTGCATAAAGGAACCATTAAGGTCTATTCAGTAAATTCTCATACACCTCTCTGGCAGATTAGGTTTCTTTATATATTTTACATGGTAGTAAAAAAATAAATAAAGAGGGGTATTAAACCCCAATAAATGACATCAAAGTAAAGCTACAGTTCTGATTTAAGCCCTTGTCAACTCAGGAAGTTCAAAGTGAAGTTTCTGCCCTGCCTGGGAGACGGTGCTATTCTCCCTGGAACAATAGCAACAGGCACATTGATTTCCATCTCAGATTCCTTCCTTTGGCTAATTGTGCTCAAGTACAGCTGCACAGATACGACATCACGTGTGGAAATCTTGTACCTGGTTGTTTAATATTCTGAACTCAGCAAGAATTTGCTTTGGGATAATGAATACTATGTTTTCCTGGTTTATGCGGCTCTGGGACAAAAAAGCTTCCCACAAATCTGTAATAAACTGACTTTAACAGCTTTGAATGATTTGCTCAGACTCTAAATCGTAGCGCATGTGTATGACGAAGATGATATTCTGACCATGGAAAGTGTGTGTGCATTGAATGCAATTTAGGTCTGCCACTCTCTGAGATCTGTGTGACTGACTCCCAATTCCAGTCTGTTTCCCCGCTCCTGCCCTCACAGCAGGACTCCTTCAGTGGCATTCAGGCACCATCAGTTGTGAAACCTGGCAGGCAGCTCTGCTGGTCCCGACACTGGGGGCTACGTCAACTTGACTACAAAGCAATTCTCCAACCCCCTTGGCTGGAGGCCTGGAATGATTTGGGTGTCTCCAACTGGGCTTGTCCCACTTGGCAGCAGTGTCTCCCCCTGCCAGACCCCCAGGCTAGCACTATATTGTTAGCATGAAGGTCTGTGCCAGCAGGACGAGGCATTTCACTATATGATCTCAGAGTGTAAGGCACTGGAAGGGAGACAAAGACAACAAAAGGCATGTAGTATCTCAGAAAATACGGCAGATAGGAGAAAGTATCCACTGCAGGAAGAGGAGGTAACCCAGAGCCAGAAGCTGTAAAGAACAAATTGTCAGGGAATTTAAACACTCTGAGTGTGAATTCAGCCTCCCCATGCTTTTGTATCCATTTTCACTTCCCCAAGAAAGGGATGTTGTTTAAAGGGGACATATTCTAGACATATCCATACTGTTTGAATATTACTCTTTGTCAAGTGAAACAGATGAAGGAAAAAAACGACTTTTAAAAATTAGTTTCCAGGTGGAAAAATTTTTTTTCATATTTGAAAGCAGGGTGTTGTGGGAGTTTAAATACTTTTAGCTGAATAATGTGAATGACAATGAATGCAAGGTTTCAAAAGTATTACTTGGATGGGTTATGAAAATAAATCTTAAAGAAGATGAGCACTGGGATCACCATAGTGAATCACTGTAAATTCTTGCACCTAATAATCTTGTTCATTATAATGGGTAGCTTAATACTAGGGAACCTTTCTTCTCTGTATAAAGCTAAACACTGGTTTATGCCCTAGAGCTTGAGTTTATATATATATACATACAGCAGAAAGCATAAGTGGTTGTATGGGGTACAGACTGATTGAGGTAGATATTCAAAGAGAAAATTAGGTACATCACGTGGGAGTTACTGCAGTCCTCAAAATACCCATTCATTTATCTTGCCTACCCTGGAGAGGAGTAGTCTTCATTTGTATTTCCATAAATGCTTTAAGATTTCCCCAAGAGCTGTAGGTTCTGCCTTTGGCCTTGTACAGAAGTGCCTCTATCTTAAATTCCAAGCAGCTAAATCCCTGCATCACATCTGAGACCTTTTAGTACAGCCTGCAAGGTCTTCCTCTCTCTGTCCTGAGAGAGGGAACTTCCTTAGATAGCTACTTTATTATGTTTTCACAATATAACTGCTGGATCTGTCTCTGCAAACAGTTGTGATGGCACGATTGCCAACATCCTCCAAAGCATGGCCAAAAAAATGGTGATGTGCAGTAGCTGAAGCATTCACCCCAAACCCAGGGCCCAGTTTGCTTCTCTGTTTGAAGGAAAATGGACTGTTAACTTCGCCCAACAACAAGCAGCTCCTACAGGTTTTTTCTTGGGGTTAATATGGAATAAAAGTGCACAAGGGCATTATATGCCCTAAAGCCATTCTACCTTGTGTCTAGGACTTAAAGATACATTTGGCCACCTGGAGGGAACATGCCCCAGAATTTCACTGGGCATTCCTGAGCGAGAAAAAGGTTTTAACTTCAGGTGCATTAAAGGTGTTTATGCTTCCTCTAAACTTGACCAAGGTGGTTGTGGGTTCAGATCCCCAGTCCACACTGATGATTTATTGAAATGAAGGTGGCTAAAACAGTACTAAGGTAACACATCGTGCTATGGTAACGCAGCCAAAGCCTCAACTCCACTGCAAATTCTGCCATGCTAAACTCCTACTTGTAGAACAAGTTGAGAAACTATTAGACTGCCACTTGCATTCAGAGTGTGAATTAAAGTCAAAAAGGTTCTGTGAGTCTGAACCACTTTCTCAACTCTAATTTTTAATTCCAAATATTATACACTAGGTATAAGGGCAGAGGGCTTGTCTTAAAGAGAAGACAGAGTGTTAATTAAGTTTTCCAGAAGGAAACACACTATATGAAGATCAACATATCTGACTTACAAACCAAACATGCACATTTATTTTTTAAGAGTTTTCTTATATTTGTATATCAAGTTGATAAAAGGGCTTATGAAGAGAGAGATTAACCTGAAAAAATAAATTACAAAGAAAATGTCTGCAACCAAAAGCATAGGAGCCAAATGCAGAAAGATTGAAAAACAAACACTACAGAGATGTAACACTGATTAGGCTGTGTTATGCAGACTTTTCCTGGACAGTTACAAAAATAAAGTCCATCCATCTGTCAAAACATCTGCTCCGCATATGAAAATTAAAACAGAAAAAAAATAATTTTTTTATGAGTTTCCAGTAATTATCTTTCCTCCAGAAGCCTGGAACTTACGTCCTTCGATCTGAATTACTAATGCAGCAAAGAGTTTTTAATGACATCTTTTTAAGTGGAAGTTAAAGGGTAAGTCCCCATGACCAACTAATATCCAGATTTTTCTCCTTATTTTAAGAAAGTGGTTTAATTTTTTTAACCAACACTGATATCCATACTGCTTCTCAGATATTATAGCAAATGCAAATGGCCAGATTATGCAGGGCAATAAGTAGAAGGCTAAATGATCCTTTACAGTATCATTAGCTTCAACAGTTTTCTGCTGATTTAATTCAGATAAGAATCAGATCCAGTAATATATTCTTCCTTTATTTCAGCCTTCCCACATAGCCAAGTGATTAAAATATCAGAAGATTTTGTCTAAACTGGATGGACAAGGGGATTTAAAACTATCATCTAACAGCTGGACAAGCAAAATAAATACGTGTTTTGTCTTCTAAATCAAAATGGATGGACATCATGAGGTTAATTAATATGTTTACTTTTTTTTTTTCCTTCATCTGTCCAATTAGTTGAATTCTCAAGTGACGAGGTCAGGGATATCCATGGAGAATAAGTAATCCCTGATATTACTGCTGTCATTCAAATTTATCACACTGCTGAAAGATGTTCCAGAATTACCCTGGAGCTTTTTAACTTCTCTCTTTTGCTGGTGGGCTACTGCTGGCTGCCATCAGTTCAGCTGGTATTGGAATCTTTTTCAGCATGCAGCAGCATTGTTTCGAGGAAAATATTTCTGGAGTGTTAGTGCAATAAATATATGTGTGATTGCCATGTACACAGATGATGGATTCTCAGCTAGACCCGGCAAATACTCCAGCATGTCAGTAAGCATGGGCGAGGAAGTCTCTTCAGGGTGAGCTCTGCATGGTGTGTGCTTTCACAGCTCTTGCTGCTTGGGAGCAAGATTCTGTAAAATGCAGTAACATTATTTAAAAATTATTGCTGTGTCCCTCTTTTTATTACAGTAACATTTAGAAAAATATTGGTCCAAAACCACAGTCTGCTTAAACAGGCCCAGAATAAGCAGGGAACAAAGCCAATTATTTGGTTCCTGTTAAAATGCAATGGTCTTTTAAAATTTTATTTTATTGGAGTAAACTGGTTGGTAACAGTGCTGCAAAGCTATTGTGTTAACACTGGCAGTAAAGAGAAATTCCCTGAGTTCTGGGAGCTGTGTGCAGGCCCTAACGGGTGGGGAAATCCTGCCTGGCACCTGTACTCCATGAGATAACCTTCCAGCTGAACCTGTATAGGCAGGTGCATGATTTTAGAGCAGGGCAGGCCAGCTGGCATGCAAACATTTGCAATCTATGATTTATTACTGTGTACCCTTGCAGTTGGGATCGATATCATCATTTACATCCCTGTTTTGTCATTACTGTACCTTGCAATTAGCAGGATCAATGTTTTATAGTCTTACCCTCCAAAAAAGAGCCAGTCTCCAGTGCTGACTGAAGCAATTTGAGCAGCTGAAGTATTGGAGTATGTGTTACAGAAAGGGGTTTCAATTAACTTATTTCTTGGGAATTACATTCCCATTTATCAAAGCCTTAATAAGCAGTCTGCATTTCATCACACACATGCAAATCTAAGACAAACCAAGAATATGTCTAGGTAAACAAACCACCTAGTCCCTTTTATAAATCCATGTTATTTTGAGGACTGGACTTTAATTGTACTTGTCTTCCCACATCAGAGCTGTGAAAGAGCTGACAGATCCCCAAATTTGGTGGCTCTTATGCTGAATTGTGCAGGAATTTATACTGTATTGTGATCTGGGGGACCTGACTCCTCTGGAGATGTCAGGAATGATTCTACTCTTCGCATGGTGACCGCTGCCAACATTGCACAGGAACCATTGATTAATTTCATATTTAGACTTTCCTCTGCTGACAAGATGTGCCCTGAGAAATTTCAGACTGATGCGGGTTGATAAGACATTTTTGGTTGCATAGTCCAGTTTAGTGTACTTCCAGTTATCTTTCCAATTAAGTTCTGCCTGTTATCTGCCTGATTTTTTGATATGACAAGAGTTATTGAGAATATATAAAATGTATAATTTACTCAAGTTACAGGATGTGTGCATGAATCTAAACCATTAAAGCATCAAGACAAGAAAAAAGAAGCCAAGAAAGCAGATGATTAAAACAAGCCAGCGAAAAAAGCAGATATATCCTGATTCCTTCAAGCCACAAAACTGCAAGCCATATTAGCAAACAGTTGTACTGTCAGCATACTTGCACAGCAGATGGAAAGCTTCTCTGGTTCCTCCTTTGTGTTAGTGAGGGCAAAACACAAAATGTCTCTCTGCCTGTCTACCTATCCACTTGCAAATTTGGGTCACTACTGGTATTTAGTCATTTGGCCCAGGGTTTACCCCTAAGGCTAAGCATGGATGTACCTAAGCTAGGTGGGATACTCCATAGGGCCTGTCTTGAAAACAAGCTTGAGCCAGAAGCCACTAAAAGAAGTTGTTAGAAGCCATGCTTTGAAGATGCCTCCCTTGACACACCAGACCTCTAAATCTTTGTCATTAGCACTGATCATGTGGCCTAGTGATCTCAGGAAGCAAAATTTTCTCCAATCTTTTCTTGCATTTGGTACATTCCAATTACAAGACATATTTCAGGTCCTGAAATCTTCACTCAGAAGATGCACATAACAAATGTCTTGGACCTGTGAACAGCAAAAGGGATGCCAAGAAAAGGCTGCAGCACAACATACCTGATTTAATGACGATGTAATATTTTTGTACATCTGGTTAATGAATAGTTAACAAGACAAACCAAAGTCTTCTGTGGATGCAGTCCAGCGAAGAAGTGGGTTTTCCGGGTTTTGCAGGCATAGCATGACTGTTGTACATTAAACCTTTCCATGAGTGCTAGCAAGCTTCCTTTATTTTGAATTGTTATGCTTTGCAGTAGTATGCACTTCCTATAGCATAGAATAGATTTATTTAAGGAACAGAAGAGTATTTAATAAATAACTCAAAATATTGGGAAGTTTGAAGGTCAAGCAGAAGCCAGTTCTTCCCTGACCATAGCTTTAAAATAAAAATTTGTTTTGTTCTATAGAGTAAACCTGTCCCACAACATAGGCACAGCTTTATTAGCAAAGAAATGAACACTAGGGTTGGGTTTCAGCTCAGGCAGTCTCATCAAGCCCAGCAGCAATTTAAGTCAGCCTAGATCTAAAGAGTCTCTCTCATCTATCTCGTCCATCTGGGTGGAGTAATCATCAGTCTCCTGGAGAAATCAGATTACACTCCCGCCTTTCCGAATAGGATCAACACCTGTTAATTGGGTGGAGTATTTCAGACAAACAGGTTGTCAAGCCTGTTACAGGCACATAACACACTTAGACTCCATATCAGTCAGCTTGCCTTTATTCAGAATATTACAGGCATATCCTCTAATGACTTCCACTCACAGCCACCTAAGACAAGTATACTCAAAACTTCTCTGTTGAAAGTGAACATAAAACCATGAAGTGTTGAAAGGAAGCAAAAGACTGTGGCATCTATAAGGGACAGTTGCTTAGCAGTACGTGTGCCTGTAAATAAACCTCCACCGTAAGCTACTCTATGAGGTTACATGTGTCTTACTGTGGGATGCTGGAAATTTGTGTGGGGATATTAAACTGTTTTGGCACCACAGAGAGATGCTGAACAGAGAAATCTTACGTGACAGAAGCTTAAAATTCCCACTCAGTAAAAATTTGGCACCAAAGTGAAATTGTTGAAATGTTTGTTGAGCGGTTTGGGGTTTTTTCGTTATCTTTTTGTTGGTTGGATTTCTTTTTTTAATATACTCATGATACATGCATACAACCCAAAGTTTTTGGAAAATGTTAATCAGAAGGGAATTACCTAAGGGAGTAAGAGATGAATCGATCATTTAATTCAACAAAGAGAGAACAAAGAAACAAACAAAACTAAACACAAAAGCAAGACAAAAATATATAAATTCTCCTTTAATTACTGTTCTTACTTTTCTTGCTCCACCATCTTCAGAATACAAAACTTTTTCAACACTGAAAAGGGTTTTTTTTAATATCTTCTGTTGACATTATGTGGAAATTGAACAAAGCATTAGCTGTGACATAGGAAATAATTGCATGTTATTTCCTAGGTTATTTTAAGAAATTTCCCTTTAGTTCTCTTAGTTATTACAATAGAAAAAAGACAGTATTTTAGACTTGTGTGCAGCAGGTAGGAATTTAGTAGTGTATGAAAGTAATGGGACTACAGAAAAAATTAGCTGTGGACTAATTTAATGGTGACATAGTGACCACATCTTGACTATAGCGAAACTGTGGTAAGTGATCTTTCAGAGCAGACCCAAACAAAACCAGCCAAAAAAAACCCAAAAAACCCCCAACAAAACAAACAAACAAACAAACAAAAACCACAAAAAAACAACCAAACAACCAAAAAACTCAGTCTGTTCGCTAAAATACAAAGAACGTGAATCAAATTCAGAAAAAAAAATAGTAAAAGAAAAAAAAATTATGTGACTGGTAGCAAAGGGAAGGCTTTTCTTTGCCTTCATGAACTTCAAACTGAAGCCCTGAAAGAAAACAGGGACTAAACATATCGATCATTTCTACCAGTCATCCAGTTAATGTGTTTTTCTGGAAAGAAATGTATGAAGAATAAATTTACTCTGTCCATCTTAGAGCACAGTAAATCATAACATGGAATTACCCAACAACATTTTGAAATAGCAATAGCTGGAAACTCAGCCATAAATAATTCTCAGACTTGCCAAGGCCAAACAAGGGCTCATGAGGAACATCTATTGATAGAAAATTAAACCCTATAATTTGGGGAATGATTTTTCCTTCATTTCTCCTTTACTTTGCCTTTTCTGACTCTGTGAATTTGTATTTCAAAAGCAACAAAGAAAGCATTTCTGCAAGAGTGCATTAAATCTGCTGAATATTAAATTTCCTTCAGAAGTAAATTTCTATAGTCACACCTATAAACAGAAAAATAAGCCCAAAATTGGAAAATTGGCTTTCTCCTAGATCTATATCAATTTGTTTCCCACACTGAAAGACTTAAATGACTCCCCATGATACATAAATGGGTAAAATCTGAAAATCTGAACAACTGCCAAATTAATTCGTCCTCTGTATAAGGACACAAGTTATTACCTTACAGCATCTGATTTGCCTCGGTCAGTACATAAAAAGAAATATATGCAAATGCCTAAATGAACACAAGCTGTAGGATCAGCATCTGCAATAACCCATAAATGAGGCTTTATGCTGATGGGTGTTGTGGGGGTCCATTCAAGAACTGGAGCTGGCACAGACAAAGGTTTCTGGGTGGAAAAGTCTGTTAAAAGAGTTCCACAGGACTTTGAAAGACTCCAGTGTCCAAAACCCCTTTTTTACCAAGTCCAGTTTACCTCTGAGTGAAGTCGTTGTAGGTTTTGAGGGGATTCCCCCCCCCCAATCTATTTTTCTCTTTTGTTTGTAGTCTATGCAAAGCAGTTTTACAAAGTAGCAGTATTAAAGCAGAAGTACTTACAAAATGTCTCACTTTCTTATCTCCCAAATGGTGAGAAATGATATAGTAGGAAATTGTGTCCACATTACAGAAAAGGGACAAGACTAAGGAATGAGCAGTCGTCAAGCTAAAAAACACAGCACACTAACTGGGACAATTGACAGAGTCAGAATGAATATGCAGTGGCACTGTTTATCTGACAAATATCACAAAAATCACATTTCTTCTTGTAGTAGGTCATACCAATTCTGTCCCTAACCTCACGGGATGCCTGTTGCTTTGGANCTAACTGGGACAATTGACAGAGTCAGAATGAATATGCAGTGGCACTGTTTATCTGACAAATATCACAAAAATCACATATCTTCTTGTAGTAGGTCATACCACGAGTAAATTCTGTCCCTAACCTCACAGGATGCCTGTTGCTTTGGATTTTTACTTATTTTACCCCTTCCTGCTCCCAGAAGACATTCACCTTTCCCTTTTCCCCAGGGTGGATGGGGGTCCTGGGTCTTTAAGCTCTGTTAAAGAATTTCAGTGCTGTGCTGGTGACAGGAAGCCAGAAATTAAGCAGAGATGGAGATGAAAGTTAGTGGTGGAAAAGCTGGAATGCTGGCTGTAGATGTCCTCCAAAGGAACAACCCTGACAGAAGGAAATGAACCACTCTTTGGCACACCCATAGGCCCAGAGGCAATGTGACCCGGAAAAATTGTGCCTGTCAGATGAATTTAGAAACAGGCTTTCTAGGTCCAGCCAGCATCGTATATTTAATTTTCAGATTCTCTCTTCAGATCTTTGTTTACAATAACAGATGAAAAGAATTACTCTTACTTTCTGCCTCCATGTTCTTCTACTTCCCCTAAGGCAACTACAGTAATAAAATGAGTTAAAGGGAATAGAGCTCATTCATTGCCAACTTTGTTTTTCCAAAGTATCACCAGATATGGCTGAGGGACACTTGTTGGGTTACACACCACTTTTTCTGTTTTTTGGTTTTGTTTTTGTTTTTTCTTCTTTCTTTCCAAATCAAATCATTACACACGGATGGATCAATAAGCCTATAGATCCATCCCCTCCCTTCCTATAATTCAGGGAGGGTCTGGAAAAGTTTAAAGGAAGCATAAACTGAGATGGCATATGAATATTTTGGCTTTAAGTATTATCATAACAAATGAGATGGTGAATTAAGTTGCAGTCATATGATTACACCTGCATGAACAATAAACTCCTTAAGTAGGTGCCAGCCACACTTGAATGCAAAGAAGTATGCACAGAATATGGCTACACCATGTAGTGTAAACAGTCTTGCTTCTTTCTTCACTGGAAATAGATTCCTGATCTAAAGTGATTCCAAATTACCATCAAGAGGACTACCAAGTATTAAAAAAACCAATCACAATTGAAGTCAGGTAAAAGTTAATAACCAGGTAAAATTTAATGGCAATTAAATAGCCCAAGTAGATGCCTATCTCCTATAAATTATAATACAAGTCAGTGCTTACCTACACACAATTGTGCTGATACACTTCAGCTATGTACACAGAAGTGTAACTCTGTATGGACCTGTATGTCTGTAACTGTGTGCATTCACGTGACAGAGCATATATAGAAGCTTGTTGGTACCAAGTACTTGGTACTCTTTGCATGTGTTTGTACATAAACGTGTATTTCTCACCAGAAACATCCAGGGAGAAGTCGATATCATACAGCATGCAAAGTGTATATAAATGTCATCATGCAGCTTGTTCTGTGCAGCTTTATTAAAGTACCCATTGAAATTTTAAAGATTTATACACATCAAGGGCAGAAGGGACCGTTTAAACAATTTAATTTGAGCTGGAATCTTTAAAAGTGGCTAAATAAATTCGATAGTCAAATCACACTTGAAAATAACATCCTAAGGTGCCCTTCAGAAACACGTTTTTAAGCTTTCAAGTCATGGAAATCTATCATACCCTTTAATAGGGATTTCTCTGATTAATTGTGTAATGTGAACTGCTTCTATGGTGCCTCAGTCAAAGCTAGTGCAGAGATTTACCAACTAAACAGCAGTCAAAATTTTTAAAACCATGGTAAATAACCAGTTTAAGGACTAAATGAGGTTTCCAGTCAGGAACCTATCCTTGCCCTATCCCTACCTGCAAAACCAACTGGTGTTTCTGGTAACTTTTGTAAATCACCCAGGCTTTGTTTTGCTGGTTTATGATATCCCAAGAATGTCAGAGTGGAATTGTAGCCACTTTCCTTTTTTTTTTTTTTTTTTAGTTACCTATTATTCAACCCACATGTAATGCAGAGATTGCCATGTGTTTTTGCAGGGTCCCAGACGACTGTCAGATTTTTAAACAAAAATATTGAGGCTCACTGGTGAGGAATATGACTAGCAGCATGACTGTTCTGTAAGTTTAGTATAAAAGCTGAGAATTATTCTGTAGAGACTTTGTCTTCTTTGATCATTACCAAGGTCTGGCCAGGAATCATGAGAAATATTCACAGGACTTACAGAAACCAGAATAGATCAAATAAAACACTGAAGTCCAAAATAGCAAGAAATCCTCACAGAATTGCTCATTTAGTTGAATTACGTAAGCAAATATCTTATTTATTATTTATAGCCTTTAATTTTTCATGAACAACGTTACTTTGGTGCCTGTGATACTCTATACTGAGGAAATGGAAATATATTGTAATACTAAGTACTTACATGGGACAGTAATTATGATTTTATTGGAAAAAATCTATTTTTTGTGGGAAAGTGTAGCAGTTAACCTCTGTCAGAGAAGTCCTGCTGTAAGTAGGTATTGCATAGCTGCGGGGGGGAGTCTTCCACCATCTCTTCTCAGCTTACTCATATGAAACAAAGACCCAAAGCATACTTTAAAAGCTTTATCTATCTATACAGTGAGTAAAGCTTAAGTAATTAACATATACTAAGCCCTTTAAGAAACATAAATGACTGCTTAAGTAACAAAGGGGTAGCAGGAGAGCGGGAATAGGCCCCGTTGGCTGCTCTCCTCAAATCCCGGGTGGACTGTCCTGAGCCACAAACCTGCTGTGCCTGGATTGGCATGACTGACAGTGTCAGGATAAGGATCCCTCTGAAGGAGTGAAAACGATGGTAAATTACCCCTTATAATTATGAGAGGAAATCTCTGAGGTCATAGCTGAGGTTAGCAGTGGGGCAGGGCCAGGGTTACACTTGTGCTGCAGCTGCTGCAGTGCACCTGGCCCATTAGTGGGGACTTGCATTTTCAGCACTGACTCACCCTGGAGATCAATAATTAAAAGAAGTTGGGGGTTTTTTTTAAAAAAAAGACCTCAGTGTAGAAGTATAGACTGTCATGTGGAAAGTTTTGAACCATCACAAGTGAAGAGCATATAATACCTTAGAAGTGGTATGTTGAAAGCAGTATTAAATCAAGCATGGTTTGTATGTCATTGCATTTGTCCTCTATTTCTCCTATTCCCACTAATTAGAGTCTGTTGAGTTATTTTTATGGCCTTTGTATTTCACACTCCCAAGGTACTGCCAATGGCTTTAAGGAATAAATAAGGGAGGAATAATAAGTTTGTTAAATGATCTGTAATCTTTATCTGTAATTACAGCTAAAGCAGTTGCATTAAATATGTTGCTTGTAATGCACTGTTTTATGGCAAGAACAAATAGCTGTAAATATTTAAAGATGATGTTCTGAGCACACCAAGATATGTATTCCATCTTTCTAGCTGACTACTGAAACTGGACCCACATTACATATGACCTCTGCTTTTATTTTTATTTCTCACCTACTCTTGTAGAGAACTCTAAAATTTAAAAAAAAAAAAAAAAAGAAAAGCAAAACCAGCACCAACAACCCTACACGTGAAAAATGTTTCTGAAAACAAATTAGCAGACTCTAGCAACATTTTGCTGTATTACTATTATTCTCAGTTTGGGCTGCACTGAGTGCTGGGTTCTGTGCTCCTGTTCTGCCCACCAGTTCATGGCAGTGCTGCTCCTAATGCACAGGTTCATAGCATGCAGCTCATGTGCCAGGGGCACTCACTGCACTGCAGTGTGGCATGGGCTTCACTTTCTGCTCGTGATCAGCAGGTGTAGCTGTCCTAATATCAGAGGAAGAAAAGGAATCAAGGTGAACAGAAGTTACATTAAAAATGTCCTCTCAAGCTTAGCACAGTCAGAGGATGGGGACCTGAACTTCCCAGTTTACTCCAGAACACGTGTCTCTACGATTTTCCACAACTGCATTAGAACCAGCATGGTCCAATGTACAAAGTATACTCTTAGTACTGTGAATTTCTGAAAATAATTATTCAAATAAAAGAGAATACTTTCATTTTAGGTACTGAATCTCCTATTAATTTTCTAGGGTTTTGGCACAGCTATTAAAAAATCTACTTAATGTCATATCATAATACTTCATATAAGATCAAGCAGCAAGGCTAGTTAATTTGCTCACATATTTAACACTAGCCTTTTGTTTTAACCTTGAATATTAGATTTCTAGGCTTCACCTTGCAAAGAACTCCTGCAAATTATTTGTGAACATGAGCATGGATTAACCTAAATGTATTATTTTTATGTAATGAGATAGCCTAAGTATCTGGCACTTCAGCTGTCCCTTCACATATATAACTTAGCCCATATTTCCTAACTTTCACCTAATCCACCTCTACCATTCCCAAATGGCTTTTTTATGAAGACAACTGTCCTCTATGGCCTAGGTAAAGACTGATGAAACTATTTTTATTATGACCTAGGAAATTATTTAAATGGAGCTCTCTAGAGGCACATGGTTGGCGTTATGAATATTTTACAGAATCATCTCTGAAAATCAGGCCAATAGCATATCCACATGGGGCCAAGTTCCACTCTCACTTATACCTTGGCAACCACAATGATTTCCCATTTGGCTTTGCTACACAAGTATTTGTTTGGCTTATTTCAGGCATGTATTTTTTATCTGCTTTCCCCCTTCTTTAGCCCTTTCCTCCTATTTCCCATTCTGTTCCTTTAGAGAAGACAGTTATTATCAGTGTGGAATGATCGCTACTTGGGGGCTACTGGCTGTGTCTCTCCTACCTCATAAATACAGAGAATATGATGTACACAGGAATGAGGGAAAATGTACAGAAAATGATGCCTAGTGTAACAGGGTCTTTCCTGAGGCACCAAAACTAATGTAGAATGTTAAAGCCACTTTGACCTCAATTTTGCTATGAACTCCATGAAGGAAAAAGCTCAGGGGAACCGTCTGACTCCAGAGAGATGCTACAAAGAGAAAGCACTTCTTGGAGCTCACTGTAGGACTGGAACCTGGAGCAGGGAAAAAATAGGTCAAAATATTATGTACCCTGACTTCAGGAGATAAGTATTCAAGGGTTAATATTTCTTATTCTGATTATTTCTTCTCCCTTCTCTTGCTTACTGATTTTTTTTTTTTTGTAGATAAATTCTATTTCATTTACATGATTTCCATTTATAAATTTAAACCCTTGGTCATGAAGACAAAATTTCATTGTGTTGAATAAGACAACTGAGAAAACTCAAGACTGAAGTTATGATCAGATGTGCGACCTTACAGAGTAGGAGAAATACTTTAAGAATTAACACAGTAAGACATAATAAAATATTTACAATGTTTTATAAGAGGGGAAAAAATGCTAAAAAGATTTGTACTTACCACAATATCTTTTCCAGCCCACTTGCACTCATCCCTTCGGGAATGAGATACAGGCCAAACAATCTAAAGACACAAAACAAAAATCAGATTGTGTTATTTCATGCTTCAATATTCACAAATTGCAGGCTGAATGCTACAGAGTGTCTTTATCCAGTTTCTCTTACCCCCATTCTTTTCCTTATTCCCTTTTCTTCCTTAAAATTTGACGACAAAGAAATATAATGTTGGGAACAAAACAAGGATAACAGGAGCCACATTAGAAACAATCTTGAAATATAGTCTGTATTGTGAATTTCAGCTGTGAATCTTGAATAATAATGATAAGATGGCTGACTCAGTGTTCTGACAGTGAGTGTTCTTTCAATGTTTTAAATCTCAGATACTTATTAACAAGAAATGGGATCTGGTTGAAATTTGATCACACAGTAGTGAGAGCATCAGAAATGAGCTGTTTGCCTCTTCAGTGTATCTACTAGTTTACTCTTTTGATAGGTTTAGTTAATTAAATAGTAAAAAGAAACCATGGGATTTGAAAAGTATTACACCATCAAAATAGAAATGTTTATGCTGTTCCTATAGAGCTACCTTAACACAACTAATCCTAAACCTAAGGTTTGCTGTAGTGTTTGCTTAGCAGAAAATGGATCTCACTCCATACAGAGAAAATCAAGAGACCCTCACAGTCAATTATTCATGTTTCTTTGAAAAGCTTTTAGGAATTACATATAGAATAAAACATGATCTTCCCATAAAATGCCAGGCTATTCATTTGGGAGCCTCAGATAATGCAATATGAATGGCCATAAGTCTGGATTACAGTCTTGGTGTTCAATATAGAAAGCAAAAGGCAAAGTATTAATTAAAAAAAAACAAAAAGAAAGAAGGATGAATATGGATGACAGAAGAGGTCAAAGGAGATGTTATGTAGGACATTTGAAAATACAGTTTGCAACATTTTTAAATTCAAAATTTTCTTAAAACTTAATGAAATTCAAACAGCAATCAAACATGCTCAGTCTATAAAATAAGGCTGAAAATTTTATGAGCACATTCTCTCTCAAAGGATTCCCACTACTTCCTGTTGCTATTCTCAGCTTAAAACGTGCAGAGACATGCGAAAATTTAAATTTACTATGTTGAAAAACATTAACCAAACTTCTCAGATCTCCCAAAAGGACCAGTTCAAGTTCAGTTCAAGTTTTGGGCAAAAATTTCAATATTTTTAAAACCAGTATTCTATATGTTCTTTTTCCTTAGTCTCACAGCACAATATTTCCCTCAAGTCTGGTTTAAAAGACAGCTAAATTGATCTGTTTTTAATAAATTGAAAGTTTTGGCTTTTTGAGTTTTGATGTTGCCATTAGCATTTAGACAGAAACCTGAGGAGGGGTTTTTTTACATGGCAGAAGAAACAACTGGTAAAGTTTGAGCTCAAGTGCAGCACTGGGTGCATTGCAATTTTGATTTAAGCTCCTTACATGACTCTCCTGTCTATAATAAACAGATCTCCAAATTCTTTAAGCCTTTTGCCTATTCTTAAATCTAAAGTCTAAACTGTCTTTTCTCTAAGTCTGTTGCTAACATACATTTTCATGTTACCGGCAGCAATTCTTTATTTAATATTTTAATATTTGTATATAAAGTCAAAGGTACCTAAATATATAAGTATGTAAGACCCAATTCCTCCCATTCTACAGAGCTGTTTTCTGCAATAGAAACACCTTCTTTCCTTTAATTATTCCAGATGTTTTGCACATTAAGCTATTGATCCCTTGGAGAATTCAAATAAATAGCTAGTTTCCTTTATAGCTGCTCTAAAGAGAATAGAAAAGAAAATACCCAGTTTTCCTTTTATCCTTTTATCCTTAGAGAATACAAATGAATAGCCCGTCTTCCCTCTGAACAGAAAACACAAGGTATTTATTGCTATCATCTTAGGAAGCTAATAGTCAAACGGCCAAAAGGTCAGGAACACCAAGAAAAAAAAATAATCCCTGGGTATTAAAGCAATATATCTCTCATAAAAGGGTACCCTCTGGATTTTAAAATGTGCCATCAAAATACTTAATATAACAAATCAAACCTCCATTCCATTGTTTACCTTCTTGGCATTTTATCTTATTAAAATATATGAAAAATTAAATTATTTATTTAGACTCCAACAGAAGAATAACACTAAACTATTTGTCAGCTTTTAATGAGTCACCAACTTATACTGGAAAATTATATTCTTCATCAAGAATGGCAATATTTTATTGACTTATTCCTCTTTTATTAATATGGAAACTATTTTGATTTGAAAGCAGCAGAAGTGCTGGGTTAAAGAAGAAAAATCATCACAGCACTCCCAAACTCCTCGACTTATCCATAAACAAATACAGAGCAATAAGGTCTTTCTGTGCAAACTGTCATAAGAGATGTTTGGCTTTTTTAGCAGTACACATGAAAGTATGTCTTGTTTGGGAAATAGCTGGATTATTCACTTATCATTTACTTTTTTTTTTGTAGTCTGAAAAAAATATTGCAGATTATACAGTCAAAGGTCATAGGCTCATTATAAGTTTCTCTTCATAGAGTCAGCAAATATTTTCATTGTAATAGTATTCCTGACATCCAAACACTTACTACATAATTCCAACAGTGCACAATATAGTCTGAGTAATAACAAGTCTTCAACATTAAGAGTATATATTTACATTGCACAGAACATGAATGAATGTACCTTTTGATATTCCTTGATGTTAACCAGGTTGAAGGAAAATATATGATCCTTTGCTCCAACGTACAGCCGACTCCGTTCTTCATCCAAGAGGAAAGTGTGGTAACTGGAGCTGTTAGCAAGTCCATTGAAACTGATTATATTGTTGGATTCCAACATTTCTGTAAGATAAAGGGAATGCTTTTGTTGTTAATATGGTCAAATGAAATACAGGCTTATATTTTGACTTGTATAGATACCATTTTAAGAATTTATGCTCAGAGAGTAGGAACCAGTGAAAGCATTATGCACCTTGACTGTTTTTATTTTAAGTAATGAAACTGCTTGTGAGATTCAGCTCTACACAAAGGTCAAAACAAAAGCAAAATCAATTAAAAGCCTGTATGAACTTTTAGGTGGTAAAATTCTATCCATGTAGCTCATCAACTGTTGGACAAAGTTCAATTTTGTTCAATCAATGAGATTTGCAAGGATAAACTTGAGGATAACCAGCTGATAAAAAACACATCTAACCACAAAATCTACTTCCAGCAGAAAAAACTATTTCATACAGATCTGTTAAGTTATTAGAAAAGGGATAAGAATGACTTGCTGATGAGAGGAAATAACATGTAGCATCTATTCTTACATGTATCATTCTCTTCTGCACTTTCTGACACAGGCAGCCTGTTGTTCCCTTGCTTGGAACAAGAATGCAGCTAGAGAAGGTAACTTGGCTTCTGTTAAACTCTAAAGTAATACTCCAGTTCTCATTCTTCTCACAGAGCCATTGCACTTGCCATTAACAGGATTTTTTTAAGTACAAGGATCCTCAGCATCTTAACTATTCAAACATTAAGAAAGTCATACACACTTTTCTGAAATTGCTGAAAAATATTTTTGCCATAATGTAATGTAGACTATATTAGTATAAATACTCGTGAAGACACTCTTTCTTTAATCCTGTCTATCCACATTCATATCAGGACCAAAATCAAACCATTTCTATCACTTTAAGGCATACTTGCACTAGTAAGTCATCACTAAGAAAGATTCCTAGTGATGACAAATCCTACGTGATTCAAGCCCTGACTTTGAGAAGTACGAAGGCAAACATGCAGTTTTAGGAGCAGGAGCAGTTCCATTGATGCACCCAGGAGGACAGATGAGAAAGGGAGCAAATACATCAGATCCAAGGGCTGATGACCCAAGCTTCATGTATGAAGTAACACATTTGTGTCACTTCTGCCATATGTGCAAGCTGAGGATGTCTAGGATTTGCCTAACAGTGCAGCTACCTGCTATGACTTTTTGGTTTTCAGTAAGATCCCTCCCATTTTCCACCATTAGTCCAACTGAGGAATGAGTGTAAGATAGCATCCCCTATGCTGTTAAAGATCAAGGAGAAACTGCTGTTAAAACAGAAGTTTCTGCCTAATATTTTTTTAATCACATTTTTCTTTTCCCTCCCCTCTTTTATTTTAACAAGAAACATGTTAGGTGACACTTTTTTGGACCTACATAATAGTGGCAATTATGAATTTACAGAATTTCAGCACCTGCATTTTTGTAGTCCTGCAGATGTTAAACTTATTTTTCATGTTCACCTATACCAGGTGAATTTTGAAGCAGGCTGATACTCTAAAATGGAAAACATTAGGAGGCAACATATTCAAAGATAACACTGAGAGTTGCATAACATTTGGGCTAGCTCTGCTCCAGTGTTCTTTGCATTTATTTGAAAAAACTCTCACTAGCACCAAAAAGAGTTAATTTGCGAAGCAAAACGTCAAAGCACGCACTATAATTTGTTCCTTTTTCTACACTTTTTCTACTAAATATAACTATACATTTGTATCACAGAATACTTTTTGAAACTTGTACTGCTAAAGATTGAAGTTCCTTTTTTTTCCCCCTTTTTTTTTCTTTTAAATGTAACAATCAAATCACCCCAAGCAGTCTTGTCAAAACAATTCTTCTGGCTTCCTGCCAAGTTCTAGAATTTGACTGTATTGTCCTCCAGTTCACTTATTTGCATTTTGTTAGAGACTTTACTAATTCTCTTTACTTTGTAATGACTGACTCAGATGTTGAATGTCGACTCACTGAATAGTGAGTGATGTAGATGATTGATTGCTTAACTTGTCTGAGGACTCTCTTGGCTAGAAATGCTTTGCTGTCATCTGTATCTGATCATTTTTCTTATAGCTGTCAAAAACCTTTGTAATTTTTTCATCTTTCTGGTTTGAACTCACATAGGTATGATTCTGTCCTTTGTGACTGCAGCGTAAAGACAAGTGTCTGCTGAAGTCAATGTTACACAAAGGTAAAACTGATAAAAATGGAAATAAGATCAGTTAGGCACACAGCTACTTGGCTTAAAAGGAGCCTGATATGATTTTGCTAATGCAGAGTTCTAAATATTCACATCTACAGATGGTGATTGATGTTTTCTTTTCTTTCTAATATTCATGAAAAATGTGAGATCATAACATTGGAGTCTAAGGTTTATTATGGCCAAGAGTAAATTACATCATCATCTTCACTGTTCATAAGTCTCTACAGTATAACTTAAAAGGACCAGATGTAGCTGTGCAGGGAAATATATTTTTTTTTTCTTTTAATTGTCTGTGACTTTCAGAGTAAGCAACAATATTAAAGGTAACTCTGTTGGGTTTTTTCGTGAACATGCAACTTAAACTAAAAGTTAAATTCCATTGTCTAAGATTAGGACATTTCTTCCAGGTTTTAATCCAGTCTGTGTCATATTGTCACATTACTGACTTTTGCAGGAGATGACTAGATTTCCAGGGTCTGTCGCCCAAAAGATTAGGCCTAAGCATGTTCCAAGCAGGGTATTTCAAATTGTTTGACATCAAGTTTCTCCCCATCAGGAATCAGGTTGAGAATATAGGCTGAGGAGAAAAATGTCATTTGTGCATTGACGATTCTCAATCACTGCTAATTTAGTTAGGTTTGAGCTACATCACAAGTAGGAGGTAAAAACCTAAATAATTTCTGCAGCTCTTCTGCTGTTTATTTTAACTTACATGTACTTGTCCAGTGATGAATATGTCTTTATAGGACATTCTGGACAGGCTGTTGAAGAGCAAAGCAATGACATTTGCACAATCAATACAAATTAAGTATTCCACTTCCCCAAATTCATTAATTTCAAAATGTTTACTATCTTCAGATGTCTTCAGTATCCAATCAGTGGCCACTGCTGAGAAAAACAACACAGACAGGGCACACTTGCAAAAAGGTACTGACATCCATCGATTCTGTTAAGTGTCGATCACTCATGCTGGCAAGGTACATGGATGATCACTGATAACATAAACCAAGATTTACAACAAAGATTGCATTGTAATGACAAGAGGAAAATGACAAATACCTTCAAGAAATCAATGAGATTAATACTATGTACGATGCATACCCTAATTATTTTCCTGGGGGTTTTTTGTTCTTATTAAGTGTTGGCATATCCATGACCCATACAGACAGGTAATGGTTACCTCTATTTAAAGTAATTGTTTTTTTCACTTCCTCTATGATCTGTGCGGTTATTTTTATTGCAAAAATGTAACATTATTCCACTACTTTTTGTAGTCAAGTGCCCTTTCTTAAGTAATTGCCCAGAGATAATTTTCTTATTTCCTTCTGACACATCCTCAGTTATAGTCATGCTTGTAGTTTTGAACACGAATGAATGAGCCCTATACAGTTAAACACTGCACACTATGATTAGCATTGTCCAAAAAATGCTCTAAGATGCAGATTTGGAGTGGGTGGTGATATTTTGAAGGTAATAGATATGTCATTGCTTTTATAATTGGTGCTTGCTTTCCATTCATTAAGTGTTGCAGGTGACCATATCTTAAAAGGTAATCATATTATCATGAATTTTCACAGTGATGATCACTGAAACCAGATGGAGGTTGAGTTTCTCAAAGTTTGTGGGTCAGATTCTCCTACGAACCACCTCACTTCAAACTGCTTTGCTTGCTCCATCTTATTTGTCTTTCTCTGCCAGTGTCCAAGTTTGAAGTATTTGACCTTTTTTAATGTGCCTTTCTGCAGGCTCTGCATGGTTTTTTTTCTATTAACTGATGTTTCTCTTGATCCAGTCTGACTTGAGTCAGAACATTCACTTTGCCAGGCCAAGTTGGCAAATTTACAGAAGAAAACCAGTCCCTAACCCTTGCCTCCCTCTTAATATATGGTTATTTAATTTGCTAATGGAATCGTAACTTAATAGCATGTATACACACAGAGGGCCAAATTCCTGCTGTGAAATCCATGGAGATATGCATGCACAAGGAATGTAGATTTAGTTTATTTTTATCACACTTTTTCATTAAATAAGCAGCTAGAAAACCACAGGTATAGCTAAGATGAATACAGGCAGACAGATCCTGAAGTTTGCTTTACCCATGGTTGGTATTTCACTTGTTTTATGTCTGTGTTCCTTCAGCAGAGTTTGTCAGGAGGAGAACATAACAAAAGAAAACCATCTTATTTTTTCCTTATCCACTAACAGGAAAACTGTCTTTTTAGCACGAGGGAGTTTGCCTGTGTAACAAGTTAGAAAATTTGTGAGCTTTGGCCCGTGTTCCTGCTATAGACTTTACAACGACACACCAGCCAAGATTATTTTTGTTGCTAAGGGTCAAAGGGGCACATCAATTTCTCTAAAAATCAGAAGAAAGGTCTCCTAGTTTCCTCAGAAGGATTCAGATCTGGACCTGTCCTATTCCTAGCGACCCTGCAGAGTGACTGGGTTATACAGGCAGTGCTGCTCGTCGTAACACGCTCATGAAGCCAACGAGTGGGTTGCTGGTTGCACGAAACTCTCGACCTTCTTTCCTTTGCCAGAAACGATAATATCTCACTGCATATCTCCTAGCAGTAGATAAAAGATGAGTCAACGCCATTATGCCATCAAACAGGGATTTTGCTGAACTGTGAGCAGTGCCTCCCACAACGTCATGCTAGAACATTTCCTTCTTCTCTCGCCAGGCCTTTACTTTGGCTACGGAGGATCAGGTGGCTGCATGTTTGCACATGCACTTGTTGCTTACACAGATGCATACTGTGCATACTGTATATCAGCATGTATATCTTTCTAAATAATCCCAGGTGTAAATTAGTCATTACTCTTTGAGTAATTATTTGCTGAATTCTAAGATAGTAATTCTACCATGCAAGGAAAGAAGTATTTTAACCTTCAGCCTGCAGCTTCCCCATTTTATTGCTATGAGTGTAGATGGTGACTTCTACCCCAGTCAAAGAGTCAAGGAAAAGGCAGGGACTGGCAGGAAATCAAGAGAGCTTCCTGCAAAGCATTAGCCAGCAGAGTGTATTTGGCAAATCCAGCAATGTAAGCATGGAGAAGGCACTGTATTTGCTGTGAGTCTGTTCCCCACCCGAGAGAGACAGCGGCTGCCACACATACAGTGGGATATTTCAGTGGGGTATTTCCATATGTTATGAAAAACACTCAGATGGGTGCTTGTCTGAAATCAGGTGAGCTTGACCCCATGCCAGATTTAGTGCTTAATAACACACACAATGGCCTGAAGGATAACTAACCCTTTCTCCTATCCAGGATTTGACTACTTTATACTACAATTACTTTATTTCATTGACATCTCAGACATCACTGGTACCGTAGGATCTAACCCTTAGTGAGCAGAATGGTTCAGTTGCCCACTCTAAGAAAAAATAAGAAACTTGCTAACAGTCTATGGTACAATTCAAATTTCTAAAAAACAATTAATTAAAACAAGGAAAACTAATTTATCCTATTTAAATATTTCACCTGAGGGGGAAAAAAACCCCAATAATTGCAGAAATCCTTTTTTTGTTACATCTTTCAGTTTAACTGGTCAGGTTATCAGTCTTTCAGTAACATTTAAGCTGTTCCAATATTTTCAAATTACTTTTACCATTAAGACTTTTATTTCATATTAGGAGCAGAGGAATAAAGACAAAAATTCTCAACACCCTCCCCTCCCCAAAAAACCCAGTTTATGCTTTCAGATAATTCTAAAATTATGCTGCTTGGAAATATCAGAAAGTAATCACTTTTATCTCAAATGAAACAAAAAACAGGCTTATGAAGTGTATGAGATCACAGTGTAATAAGTGATTTATCCATTTTTAGAAATGTAACATGAAAACTTCTGTAATCAGCACCTTTGGGTTTTTGCTACAACACTAGGAGTCAGAGAAACTTGAAACTACACAGCATTTGTTGTTGATGGCAATTCAGTGTTATTGTAATTTGAATGAGATAAATCACTGGGAGAAAAGGGAGGGTTATCTTATCAGTAATCAAAATACAATTGGAACAGAGCCCCTCACAGCTGTTCAATCAGTCCCAGCTTTCATCCTCTTCATCTACTTTATCATAACAGTTGCCAATCACCTGGTTTCACTGAACTCTACTGGAAGGAGAAAGAAAACAGAACCATATTTGTTTTTAAGTAAAACTTTTTTTTCTGCGAGAACATGTAGTTCAGAAACACAGTTCAGGGAATTATTAAAATTTATCAATTATAAGTAGCTAGGACAAGATGTACAGCTTTTTGTGCACTCATGATGTAAACCAAGCATCTTAAAAATGAAACACTCCTGCCTACCTTCCACTGTAGCAAAGAGGGCCATGAGCATACTTTGATTAAAACCAGATACTTGGAAAGAGGAATGTTACACCAATGTTTTGTTTCAGTTGCACCAGTATAAGCATGGAATCCCTTGACTTCAAAATACTGATGCATATGTTTTTTATACTGTAAAACTGAGAGAAGATTTTAGCTCATTAATGTCAGCACCATTTAGCTACATGACAGCCCTTAAAGTGTTTTTGATTTGAATAATTGAAGAGGTCACATGATATTTTGAAGACAGAAAACATTTAGGTTTTTAAAGCCAATCTGTTTTCCCTTTATTATTTTCATTATTTGCAAGTGAATCCGGATAATCCCTATTGGTCAGTCGTTTTCTTATAAAACATGAGAAATACTAACCTCTAAGCTAAACAAAGACTTGAAAAGCTTGATTTCGTATATTTGAAAATTTACTGTAACATCCCATATTATGAATTTGGCTTTGTGAGAAACCTTACGGCACATATTTAACTGTGAACTTCACAGGTATATAAGTACAATATTATTACAAAATCACAGACATATATTACCTATATTGCCTCACTGTAGCAAATGTGGTGTGATAAATCAAATGGCAAGAAAGAGATGGCAAAAGGAGACTATGATCTGGCTTTACTAAGGTGTTATGTTTCTAAGGGAAAATTTATCTCCCTGGAGATTTGAGTAGGTATCATCTTTGCTACCTCCCACTTGTGTTGGTCTAAGAAATGCTCAGGAGAAACAATCAAAGTGATGTATCATATCAATGAACACCCAGATGTTAAGGACCTCTGTAACTCCCAAAGTTCTCTAAAATATGGCAAAATATTACAGCAAAATACTGATCTAATGCAAAGTTTGTAAACATGCTAACTCAAACAGTGGGAACACTGTAGGCATATTAACTCAGCCTCTGAGCTTAGTTAGCCCTCTGAGCTTAGTGGCACTGCATGACCCTGCATTGCACCATCTGAGCTAGCACAGGTAAACAGCCAGCTACATCCCATTCATCAAGTAACTCCATTATCAGATATAGTTAGAAGTTAATCAATTTTCAACTACTTGTATGATACTTCTGGGAAGTTGGTCTTCAGCGAGCAGAACCGGTACTGGTTATCAGGAAAGTAAAACTGTGGGTAGTTGTCACTTCAAGGACTGATTACCTTATCTAGAAATGTGCCAGCTTCTCTCATTAAATATCATATCACAGAGGCATAAACACCTTTGCAATGACTAATGCACAGATAGTTGTTTTCCCAGGGGACAGATGTATTTCATTTGGACAAGCAGGAATGAGATTGGAAGACTGTCACATCCTATCCTCTGCACAGCCTGTCTACATGTTGGATCCAAGTGTAGCAGGGAGCACAGTTTTTCCAATTCATGAACTTTTTCTCCCAGAACAAAAAGCAAAGCAGGAAAGGAGCTGTTGCTCTCTACAGGCACACCTACTTGATCAAAACATTGACCATGCTGCACCTGAGTTATCCAGAAACTCACTTAGGTACTCATAGTGTCTAACAACACTAAAAGGTCAGCAAAGATTAATTGATTTTGCTCTTCATCTAACTGTACCTCAATGAAGCTGCATGTTGAATGACTAGGGTGTTACCTCAGGCTTAGCAGGCAAGCTACTTTGAAGTTAGCTTAAAGGGATGTGATTATACATTGTCATAATCATGACAACGAATGTCAGATAGACTCAATGCAAAGACATATTGTCTGCATGGTGACTTTTGCACAAGTACAGTTTGAGAAGTTTTAGGGTTTTTTATTTCTTATTATTAAAGTCAGTTCATCTTCCAAAGAATCATTGTTTCTGAGTAAAAACTTCTCAGATGAAAATAAGTGGCAAACTACTTAAATACAAAGGTGTTTTAGAAAATTCCCTTCTGAAAAGTTTGCCTAGTGAGGTCAGTTCATTTTTTTCTTATCATTCATCTCTTATCAACAGTGTCCTGTATTCTAAACTCCTAACAACTGAACCAGATAGTCAAAAATCCAGTCAGTGTCTTTGTGATTCACACAAGAAAGAGAATCAGGAGTCAAAAGTTCCAACAATGTCAATATGTGTACTGGAGTTGTAATTATGATAAAATCCTTCCTCCTGCAGGTGTGTTCCTTTTTCAGGGCAAAAGTATGAAAGTATTTTCTAACTCTTAAAGAAGTCTTGGTTTCAGGTACCAAACCAATGTACTTCAAAAACAAGTGAGCTCATTTAGAAAAATTAATAAATATGAGGTGTTACATTTTGTAGGGATATCAGGGGAAATGTTTTAAAAGACCAGTGTTTTTATTTTCAAGTGTGACTTTGCTATTTGACAACCAAATTACCAATGGCTCTTAATGAGACTAATGGGGAAGGTCCATGAAGGATTTAGATGTCAAATTTGAGACAGTGTGAGACTGAGGGTGACCTGCAGCGGGTAAGCCATCAATGAGTGAGGGTTTTCGCTCACTTAAGAGACTGCAAAAGAGTGTCTCTACAAATACTGGGGTGTAGGGGGAAATCCTGCAGAGGTAGATGTACTCTCAAATTAAACAAGCTTTAAACTGACAGCAGGCAGGTTTAGATTAGATATTAGCAAGGAATTCTTTGCTATGAAGGTGGTAAGACCCTGGCCCAGGTTGCCCAGAGAAGTTGTGGATGACCCATCCCTGAAACTGTTGAATGCCAGACTGGATGGGCCTTTGAGCAACCCGGTCTCCTGGAAGGTGTTCCTGCCCATGGCAAGGTTTTGGAATTTGATGATTTGGAACTTGATGAAGTTGCCTTCCAACCCAAATCATTCTATACTTCTAAGTCCTTCTCTGAGGTATTTTATTCTATTTTTGTTGCTGAACTGACAATATAAACCTACACAAATTATTTACTAAGGTGAAGTATTTAATATGCATAATAGGGTTAGGAAGCTTCCCTGGAAATTTAGTTGCATACATAAAATGAAAAAATAGAGTAAGTAACACTTGCATTTTCAGCAGATTTGTGATGAAAAACACATTTGACCTGCTTCTAAAAAAGGTCTTTTTATGCTTGCAAATCATGTATGAAACTCTTTTCTCTATCTGTGTAAAACCTCTTTCAAACTCCTCTGATTAATAAGATGTAAAAAAGGCTTTGGGTTAGTTCTGCTAGTAGGTAAATCATTATAATCATTATAATTTATACAGCAGCTGGTTTAGATGGACTGTGTCCAGGTTTTCTTATATGGGTACAAATCAGTGACCTCATATTTTTAATTTCAGGCATAGCTATCGATATTCCTTCTGTTAAAATTTGTTTTTCCAGAGTGGATCCTCCCTTTACTTTGATCACGTATCCAGCACTTTGAGGAATTGTCTTTTAACATTAATAGAATGAATGAGTAAAATTCATGCTTGGATTTACATCCTTCTCTCTTCTGATAGCTCTTCTTTCTTCTAATCCATAAGAGAGTTTTGGACGAATATCAACAAGGGGCTGAAAACAACAACTGCAGTTAAACAGTCTGTGTAGATCACATACAGATACACACAGCTCTGCTGTGCACTTTAATTGCAGCAAAATAAAGCTGGGACTTCTTCTAACCACTGACCCTCCTTGCACAGACTTCTGTGCCAAAATAGAGTAACTGATGATGCCTGATTTTGTTCTTAATTTACCATAATGAAAATCAGTAGAGTAATACCATGGAAAAGATTCTAAACACTGTGGTTCTGTAATATGTAGAATAAATTTAGTGTCCATTAGAACAAACAGCACTTCAAATTAGTAAACATTATTTATCAAATGTTTCCTATGATTATTTATCAAATTTACCTAAGAAGTTCTGTCCATCAAAAAGGAATTTCAAGTTTTTCCTTCTTTTCAAATGTCATAAACATAATTATTAATCAAACAGCAGCAAAACCCCCCCATACCATTTCTCAAATCAAAGTGAATTTTCTCATGCTGAATAATAGCACTCTATCAATCAAAGTTTTAAATTTTTTAAAATTTTTTTCGAGTTACACAAACAAACTAGTTCTACTTTCACTGTTTTTGTAATTATTACACATTCAAATAAGGAACAAGAAATGTCTAATTAATTGCTACATTTAAAATGGAAAATAAACCTTATATATAATTTTTACATTAATTTTCCATATTCTGGGCTGGGAGGAGTGCATTTCTACCTAAAATTTCATGACATAGAAGTAAACTTGGACTATAATTCTGACAACACCAAGAAATTACAGTGTGAAGAGTTTTAATAGTTTTAAAATCTCCCAAAAAAGTCTTAATCCAGTTCACACAACACACAGTTAAAGCTGTAGAAATTCCTGACATGGGACGCTGTAAATGGTAAAATTTTTTATAGTTTCAAGGGGCAAAGTGATAAAATCAAGAAAAAGAAATCCTTAAGAGGCTATTAAATTTAGAGACACAGCCTCTAGCTCACCAAGTTCCTGAAATTCAAATTGTAGGAAACTTAAGAGAGTATTCTGGGGAACTATCATTCTCTGACTGACCTAACCCTGTTATCTTCTACAATGGAGAATCCCAGTTACGGAAACCCTATATTATGTGTTTGCTTTGGCTGTGGCTGGAGACAGCCTATTTCCCTCCTAGTCACTTGTGGATAAAAGTGCAGCCATGACCTGAGTCTTGACAAGGAAAGTGAAGATGCAAGACTTGAAATCTAATTCAGCAAAATGACTGCTGCAACTCCCTTCTCAGCTGGCCTGTGCTCTGTGCCTGCCCACGGCACCTCCCTCACCCACCCTCCTCCCCACTCCATCTCCCTTCCTCAAAGCCTCTGGGGCCTCCTTGGGTGAGTGGAAGTATTTGCAAACAGCATCACTTCATGCTGATTGATCCCAGCTTCTGTAACAGCATTTCGACCTCTAATTCCTTCTAAATGCCTTTTGCTTTGAAATAACTTGTCCATATTTGATCTTCTAAGTGAACTCCAGAAAGACCCATCTGCAATTTCCAGTAGAGATGGAGGAGGGGAAGTGAGTGGATTATCAATAGCACTCAGGTAGCACCTCCTGTCTGGATGGCCTTAATGCATGAGGAGGTTTGGATACAACTTCATGGTCCTTGACCTTAGAGCACAAGTTCATTTGCTTAAAGACATGTCAGTGTAAATATAGTTGGGTTTGTTTGAACACCAAATCACCTGGTGGATCAGCTGCTATTCAGAGCAGCGTAAGAAGGGGATTCAAAGGTAACTGAAAGTAACTTTAGGATGTTTTGACTCCAACCACACTCTGCAAGTCCCACCTGAACTGGCTTGTATCAGGTCCCTGGTGGCTGCTCTCACCTGATATGGCCCAACAACAGCATTTCCAGCCACATCTCCTGCACCAAATGTCAGGAAAAAGGGGTGACATGCAGCAAAGTTACTACTCAAAAAAAACCAAACCAAACCAAACCAAACAAAACAAAACAAAAACCAAACCAAAACCAAAATAAACAAACAAAAACTATTCCAAAAGCAACAAACCCAAGCAATATGTTTTTCAATGAAATTAACTTGGAGGGGAGGGGGAAAAAATTGGTGTGCCTACCCACCATGCCAAAAATCCATCTGTTTCCAGTTGGGTTTCTTTTTATTATTCTTTTCCTCTCTCTTTGAACTAGCACAAATGAGATCTAGTCCACACCACTGATCCTAGGTGTCTTGTCAATCTAAATAAATGATAGCTCCTTCTTGCATCAACACAATAGCATCATTATCCTCAGTGTTACCATCAGGAGAGAAAAATAATGGAAGTTTTATGTTTCTGAAGCTCCAGTGGAATATAAATGAGAGTCATTATATCGTTTTTTGCTCAAGCCACAAAAACTACACTTTTCTTACCACGACAGAAATCAGAGATCACATTCATATCATTTACTTTGTGTCTCTCTCAGAACAGACGCCTTTAGAGAATGACCTATAGACTGAAGGTATTAGTGAAATGGTCCAGGCACTCTGAAATGGAAAGTGGGGTTTGCCTTCTTATCTGTGTTAGGTAAAATGAGAACTACCAAAATGTAACAATTTCTGCAAAATGTACTCCAAGCTTATTTCATTTTTTTCACACTCAACAATTCTTTGCACTTTGTGTGCTTTAAAACAGGACTATTTTTCAGCTGAATTTAGGAAACATTATCCATTGGCACCAAATCATCATGCCTGCACAATGAGTTTAATAAATTTCTTGCACACATTGTGTAGCTGCAGTGCAATTTTGGTTTATGTGAAGGGAACATTAAAAATTGGAATGTTTTGGGGGAAAAGGCAGGGCACTTTCCAGTTACCCTTCTGGACCCAATGATATTATTCATTCTCAGCAGCTCCGCTTCGTTACTCTACTAATTTCCCTCCAAAAGAATGCTCCTTGGGGTGCAATATTCAAGTGTGTATGTATGTCAACTGCTGCACAGGCTTCCAAATGCCCACACTGATCCAAGATACCATGAGTCACTGTTGACAGATGAGGAACATTCATACAAAATCCCCACTGAAAGTTAAAGGAAAACTCACATTTTTCCTCGATGGTCATACACTAACACATTGTGGTTAATGGTATACGCCAGAGATTTGGGGAAAAAATTAAAAAAATTAAAGTTACAAGTCATCTAAAATTGAACAGGACACTGATTCAGTGTTTCCAAATTAAAGCAACATTGGGTGGTTCCAAATAAGTTCTAAAGAGAGATTTCAGCTGACTAGAAATTGGTATAACTATGGCTCTATTGCTTTTAGTAAACCCAAATTAATTTACAGCAGATGTGGCTATAACTTAAACTCTTTAAGTAAAATGCACTAACCATGTTCTAAAACCTTACTGTCTAGCAAGATTTTGATTAGATCTGGAATAAACTAATTTCACAATAAAGTTCCTACATGTTTATAATGTTTGAAGACTAAGTAACACCCAAGAAAGACATGACAAAGCAGCATCATGACATTCTGTTGCTATTCTAAGATAGCTGGGGAAATGACTCCTTGTCCTGATGATGAAGACGTTTCCTATTGACACATACATGTTGGAAAACCTTCAAGAATGGATATCTCACAGTCTTGAAAATATCCTGAGCCTCCACGAAGCATTACTAATCAGTGTACAACAAACACACTATTTTTCCCAAAGTTTTCAAAAGTTATTTCAACCATTTTTGTTTCCTGTAATGTCAAATAAATAGCCAAAGTCTTTTGTTTTATTTTTTCCATGAACAAATGTAATTCCAGTGGCAGCTGACATGGTTTCAAGCATAATGGCAAACACTTGGGTATATTCCTAGCTAGTCTAATTATGAAAGGCATCATGTTTTCTTTTTGTAGCCACTAATACTAATTTGACCTTCTGGGGAAACAATTTGAAAATGTCAACATTTGCATGCCTGAATCCTGCTATGAACTAAAAGGATTCGTGTGCAGAGGTCTTGCCTCAAGCTGTGACACACTACTTACCTCCTCAGAGGGAGTTAACACATTAATTTGAACAAATGAAATTAGAACAACCAACTCTCCATGGTGGGCAGCGGAAAAGTACCCTGACCATAGTGGCTGACTGCAGTTTAAGTGGAATATTGCTTAATTAAAGTATTGTACGACAGCTGCAAAAGGAGTGCATAAACACCCCACAGAAGAGGAGGTCTCCAAGCTTGGAGCTATATACCAAAGTATTACTGAGTTCCTTAAAAGGAAAGTTACTGTTGCCCTTTTTAGAAGCAAAACTTTGAGATTTAAGAGAATAATTTGCACGTTTGCTGCTTTCTGCAGATGTATATTCCAGAGAGCACTCCTGAGATTCAGATGCTAACAAGTTTGAACAGGAATCTGGTAGAAAGGTCCGCAAGCTGAGGAAGCTCGCATCTGCTCCACTGCTCAGTTCAACCAGTTCGTGACCCTTGAGGTCTAATCCAAAGCCAAGCAAAGGCAGTGGGATTTTACTGATTGTGCTGAAAACTGTATCAAGCCAATGGATTAAGGGTATGATTCCTACAGGACCTATGTTTTCAGGAACTTCCTCCAAAACATTTACCCTTATAACCTCAGAAACATTTTTTAAAAAGTATGTACTTTAAGCTAAAACACAGGGTCCCGACGGATGTCACTAGGTAACACTCTTATGCACAGTGCTCCAAATATATTCTTTATTTTATGATTAAATGTTCAAGCCGACATGCTTTCGCAACGATCTCTGTAGGGAAAATATAAGCATTTTGCCTTACTCTAACTCATCTGAGTTGAGAGTAGGCTTTAGGAAGCGGAATTTGGTGTTAGTTCATGCATGTTCTATGCATGTCCCACTGTCTCCCATGCTATTTGAGAACTCTGTTTCAGAATACTACTAAAATAACAAATGGTATGAGCTACACCTAACATGAATACCTGATCTGGGCTCAAGTTTTAGTTATGTCAGGAGGCAGCTTGTCTAAAATAAGTGTTATGTAGGTCAATGGAAGTTGTGAGGTCCCCCCAGGGATCTCCACAAAAAGATTGTCTGTCTCTATTTAAGAAGATAAATTAATTAAATCCCATTTTGTTCTGCAAAAGAGACCTCACCATTAAGCTGGATAGCAGTACTTTAACCATAGGTATTCATTCATTACCATGACTTAGATTAATATACATATTTTTGTATGTTATCCTTTGTTTAGTGTGCAGAATGGATGAAACATCAAATTTCTCTCTTTTTGAGCTTTTCAGTATTTGCCCTAATGACTACATAGCCTTCAAATGCTGGTCTGGAGGAGAAAATTATTAAATTGCTTTTCATCTCTGTAACGGTAAAAATCAGATAAATGATTCAAAAGAAAATAAGCTGTTATGATTTCTAATTTATGTAGGCACAAGAAGAAAGAAAACAAAAGTACCCTAAAATAATAGGCATTTGATTCGACTCAACAAGCCCTGATCTTCAAGAGTAGTAGAGGAATCAATCACCTTAACCTTTTTGTCCCCCGTCTCACTCATCAGAGTAGAATCTGCACTAAATGAAGTAGGGGTGTTACACACATGTGTCACCTTGTTGCTTTACTCAGCCCCATTCTGTGCATCAAGAGATGCAGAAATGCCTTAGAAATAAAGAAAAAAAAAGGTGTAATTAAAGGTTGCATGGTACTTCTGCACGTGAAATGGGCTGCTGAATCCTCCAGTTGTGTGAGGAGACAAAGGCTTCCTCTCTGGCATTCAGACTCAGTGCTAGTCCAGGTGCTATGTCACAGATTCACATGCAGAAGTGAATGTGTTGGCCAAAAAGTTTCAAATAGAAAAAAGCAGGACACTCATAATGCAAACTTTCAGTCCAGAAAGTTACACTTTTCAGGAAACTAAAACCATTGATTTATCACAGGAAATACCAGGCACAGATAATTAGCGTTCAAATAATAAGGCATTTTCTATGAGGAAGTGTATATAACTTTTTCTAGTCTTACAACCTAACAAACACTCATTTCTACTGAATTCAACAGAATATAAATCCCAATTTAGATTATACACACAAAAATACTTCTGCAAGTCAGGAATATAGACTGTTTAATAATTAGGTGAACACACTCCACATTTTGCTGAAGAGGAAAAGCAGAGTGAAATGGACAACCTATAGTTTCCTCACATTGGAAACCTCCATATCTGCATGCACATCCTAATTCCTGCATAATCCTGAGTGGTTTACCTCTTAAAATAAATATACTCTACCTTACGTCCTTACTGGATTACTGTGAGTAGGATGTTTACATAAAGGATATGGCTAAGTATTCACTGAACATAACAAGAGTACGATTCATTCCCATGCATTAGAGCCCATTATAATTTAGTGGCTATATTTAAATAAACCAACATTTAACTATGCCAGCAATTACTATCTAAAGTTAATACTCTAATTGTGTCCAATCCTTCCCCTCCAGAGTCTGATTCATTGAAATGTTTGTCTGCACTACCACTACCCATGGAGTGTAAATATGAAGATGAGAATTTTGTGTGAGAGAAAGTAAGCATAATTTATTGTCCAGGTGTATTAGACACCAGTTTAGTAAACATTAATATTTTCCCAGTTAATAATACTAATTACACTGTGCATTACCCTCCATGCAAAGATCTGACCACAATCTCACCAACAATAGGACCCAAGTCTCATTTATTTGGGCAGTTCAGAACTGTTTCAAAATGGAAATAAGTGTTTTAAATGTTCTTTTTGCTAACCTAATCGGGGAATATCTCCACGACATGAAGCAAAAAATCCACCATAGTGGTGAGTGCCATTTCAGGCTGACACAGTACCACAGGTTTGGAATTTACTGTGCCTGAGCGAGTAATGTCTGTGGAAAAAAAAAAAAAAAAAAAAAAAAAAAAAGAGATGGCTAAGGGGTGATCTAATTGTTGTCTTTGATTACCTGTTGGGCACAGTGAAATAACAAGAGGCAGCATGCACAAGTTGAGTCAGGAAAATACTGAATAGGATATAAAGAGAAAACTCTTAACTGGAACAATAACTAGAGAGGTTACAGAGTCTCCTTCCTTGGATACCATCAAAACTTGACAGAATCAGACACAAACCCTCTGATCTAACTCTGAATATATTCTTTCTTTGAGCAGGAGGTTGAATTAGACCCTTCCAATCATAATTTTTTCCCTATGAATTAAATGTACTGATTTACCTTTGATAAATTAGAACCTAAGAAAAAAATAACAGGACATTGCAAGCATGTTTCTCCTATTACTAAGAAAAACCCAAAACACCCTCGAAAAACCCCACCAAACAAAACCAAACACAGACAAACAAGTAAAACTTATTAATCTCTCTTAAAGCTGATTTTCCTTAGGTATTCCTGAGGGTAAGAATTCCCTTACTGTAAGCAACAGAAATCAAGCAATTGGCAACAGGAGATATGGCACATATTGGTTCTTGTAGAGGAAGTGGGGGATACAGTGGAGCATAAGTACTACTGCTTCTGCATTACTGGGCAAATAAGGACCCACAGCTCTCCTTGAAAGAGGAAGGACTGAAATATCAAATGTATTGTAATGTATGCATGTCAGATATGTCAGATACAGGAATTCAGATGCAATTTTGGTGAGATTCCCAGACAGCAGAAGTGTATGCAAGATAGCTGTGCAGATGTTAATCTACTGATCATGTTTTCATTCCTTGTTGTCTCTTATATTCTCAACACAGCTCTCTTTAAGTAAAAGCATTTATAAATCGTACAAACATGAACAGGCAATAGTTCCTTTATGTTGATATTTTCTACAAAATAGTCCTCCATTTGTTTCATCTAAATTTAGTCTTCATGTAGAAAGAACACAAAACATATTGTTATTGCTGCTGTTAGCCTTTATTGCATACCCACATTAAAGGTCCCTGTGAAAAAATTTCATGAGACAATGTGGTAAATATCAGATAAAAGGGGTACAGGTAATCATCACCTTAATGGTGATTAAGCAACAATCTCAACACACTGAACAAATCTGGGTCCTTTTGACTTCACCATTCCCCAAATCTCACTCTAGCTGCTGGACAGCATGTGCACTACCACCATAAAGAGCACAATGAGACTTAACAAACATGATTTCATAGTCTACTTTGAAGAACAGACTGGAAGAAACACTGAAAGTATTTACTGAGTTCAGAGTGTAGTATGTTGTCTATTTAAGAGACAAGGGAATATTGATATAGAAAGACAAAAGAACTGCTGTGTTAAAAGCAACTCCTTTTCCTTTTATGGCCTGTTACTACCGCATGGCTGAACATTGCCACTAACTTCTGTATTTTCAGAACATACTGAATTTAAGAAAACTCTTTTGTTCCACTTGCAGCCCACATGCTGACACAGCATCTCATCTCCTATTGTTCTGACTTAACTATTATCGGATACATTTGATGTGCTGAAAGACAAAAAGCACAAAGATTCCAGTTACCTTAGAGATAGCAAAAGAAGAATTACTTAGCAAAAGAACATCTAGCTGAGAAGAGACTGTTTCTGGCAGTTTCACTCTGGTGTGTGTGTTAGACCCACAAATGTGAGTTCAGACCCTGTAACCCAGGAGTCTTTGTTGGGGCTCTGCTGTGCACTGGATGATCTCACCCTCTCCTGACTCCCACACACAGAGGTATACAGGGAAGAGCAGGCTCAACCAGTCTGAAATTCCTGTGACAGTTCAGACTCCAGAGAGATTCTGTAGCAGTGGAAGCACAGCTCATAGCAACAGTTAGAGAGATATGTTTTGAAGAAACAGACTTATTCAAGGTTAATAAAAGTTTCTACTGTCATTTTCCATGGATGGTAGTTCTGGTGATAAGCAGTGACCTCACAATTAAAAAGTGGCTGCTAAAAAGTCTGCAGCATCTGAGAAGTTACAGTGCTACGCAAAAAGAGGATTGATTCCCATATAGTTCCCCTGAAAATTTTTGAGACAGCTGCTTCTCAAAATCTGAGCCCTTACAGCTCCAGCCTTGTCTGGGATAGACATAAACAAGCTGTACTTCATCAGTATTGCACCAACTTAACTTGTATCAACAATCTGGCGAAGCTCTCAAGAAGTAACGTTGTAGTAAATTAATCTAAAAAATAAATAAAATTGTGCTGTTTGATTTCCCCATTGGGAAGTGAGTTCCACTGGTGTGGCAAAATATGTGAAGTAGATTACCTGATAAATATCAAAAAAATCTGTGACTATTTGTTGAGAAACAGAATAGAGCATGAGCTGACATCACCATTAGGATCACGGCAGAAACGAGGAATCTCCATAGCTCCTCAAATGATCATTTTACCTACTAAAAAGGAAATTTCAATGAATACATTGTATAAAAAAGAAAATTGCTAGAGAGAAAAAGTTCTTTTACCAAAAAAAATATTGTCCTCTGGTTCCAGGAGAGACAAACATTCTTAGCTGGATTCCTGAAAATAGGATATCAAAAGAAGGCAGGAGGAAATAAAGCCTGACTCTGCATGATGTGTGCCAAGTGTGGTTTCATAAAGCCAGGAAATCTTGGAATGCTTTGAGTATGTAAAATTTTTAGAGCTCTAATAAGGCACACCTGAGCTCTTCTTTACCACATTTAAAGATATGTGCCACAGAAGGTAGATTTTGCTATGCATTTTTGTCTATTCCAGTAACCTGTAATTAAACTGCACTCATGTGGAGGAGAGCAGAGCAGTCAGTTTGCCTATTCAGATTCCTCTGAATTACTCCTACATACTGTTCCAAAGGGCACAACATATAGTAATGTTCTTGAATTATTCTGAAGTAATTTGGCTAAGAAGAGTAAATGACACTGCTATGTCTGCCTTGTTGAAATCAAATGTTCTTATATATCCCACAGATGTTCTTCCTCAACTTCTTGACTTACTGGAGTGTCTGTCTACACCAGCTGTCTTGCTTCAGCATCTCCACCACTCTGAGCCAGAATGAGAAACAAACCTGTCTCTACTATTAATAAGATTTATTTCCATTTTACCTAACTAAGCAGTGCAATAAAAGAGGAAACTGTAAGAATTAAACTCCTTCCATACCAGACATACTAACTACAATAACCTTACTGTCCACCCTGCTATTCAGGTATTGGTATGAAAAGTCATATTGTATGCAGAGAAGTCAAAATGAGCTATGACAGCATGAAGGAACTGAGGGAATGTTGGTTTCAATCCATCCAATTTGTGTGCAGGAAGAGGTGATGTTACCCAGAAGCCAGACACAGTCCCAGCAGTGCCAGAATAATCAGATCTTATATATACAGTATATGTGAACCGAGGTGGAGTATGGATAGCCAGTCATTGGGAACAGTCATGTGCCAAACCATTCTAGTAGCACAATGTTAAAAAAAAAAGCATGGAATCAAAATACACACTGTGTGGTATCAAAACAAAGGAGGACTAGGAAAATGTTCAAATGCCTAAGTTTTACAAGGAATCCAGTTACATTTTTATTAAAAATAATAATAATATAGAATTATAATAAAATTAAATGCCGTCTGCCTTTAAGGCAAGGAATTTAGCTTGTATGTCATCCAGAAGTCAGTATATCAGTACAAAACATGTATAATTATCCTTTCCCAGTCAGAACTTGGGCTGGCACTTTTGGTACTAGCTGATCTCCTGTAATCTTTACAATTATTTTGTGCTAGAGTATATTGCAGTACTGATCCCTAAATACACACATTGGTTGTCAACTACAGCAACATCCTATTGCTGACTTGAACTGTTGAATGGGAGGCTACAGAAAAGGCTGACACAGACTCTCCCTGAAGTGACAAGAAGTGCCCAGTGACAAGAGGCAACACAGAGAATTTTGATTAGAAATCAGGTCAAACTTCTTCAGCATGAAGGTGGTCAAACACTGCCACAGAGGTCTAGAGGAGCTGTAGAATTTCCAACTCCAGAGATACTCAAAAGTTGCCTAGACAGAGCCACAAATGACTGATTTAGTCAGCCCTGCTTGGGGCAGAGGTTGGATATTAAACTGGATGACCTTCAGAAGCCTCCTCCAACCTGAATTACTCTGATTCTGCAATAACTGACAAACCTGCCCACTGTCACTATCTATAAGGGTAAAAGCAAAGGGTTAGGATCATATAGATATCTCTTATATCCAGTTTGCCATGAAGTTACTTATAGTCTCTTTTTAACAGCTAAGGCAGTTTTCACACAGGCATTCAAACCTTTTTATACATATATACATATATATATATCCCACCACTTCTACAGCAGTCTACATTGCAAACTTCTTTTCTCAAGTAGGAAGACACAAGCACAACGATGAATTAGAAATTTCTGTCAAGGCACATAAGCACCTAAAACAGAATCACTGTTTGCAACTGAGGTTGCAAAACAAGCAAAAATATCCAAAATAATGGCAGAGTATGTGTGCTATGTGCTATGCAGCTGAGAGTAGAAACTCTAAGACTTATCCCACCTAGTCCCACTAAAAGTGAGAGATCTTGTAGTTCAGAGAAAAGTATTGCAACCAGTTAGAATTACAAACTGAGATAAAACTAAAACAAAATCTTTCTTCAATTTTCTGTCAGTGAAAACTCCCAGATCTTTTGCTGCTGCTGTTGTTGTTGAAATAAAGAGATCTCAGGAGCACAAGAACACTGTGGGGGTGGATACAGAGAAAGTGGCAACCGTAGACATAACTTCAAGCAAGCAGGTTCAAACTTTAACGACCTGTGTAGGAAGATAAATGAGACTTCAAGAGAAAACAGCACTGTTGGCATGAGGATGTTGTTAGGTGCAGCAGGCAAGCGCTCTCGGTGCTGATAAATTGGTAGCTGACAAAGAGCTACATCTTATAATGATGACTGTGTAAAGCCATGATATATTTTTCCTACTAGTTCTTTGTCTTTCATCGTATCCATTTGATAAATCCTAAATGCACTTTGTGCTCTGTTTGAAATCAGAGAGGAAAAACAGCAGGCACTTATCAATCCCATTATTTTATCTCTCAATTATCCTTAATTTAATAATTGTATTATTTTCAATTCTGTTTTAACTTTAAGGACTTCTATTGCAAACACTGTATTTTTTCAGGTGGTTTAGGTTACCAATAATTTTCAGTAAGAGTGATTTTCCATCTTTTTTTTCTTTTCTTTCTTTTTTTTTTTTTTTCTGAAAGCTCTTCTCTATATCATTATTTTGTCTAATCATCAGCCTTCCTGGAAATATTAATCATTATGTCTACTAGACTTTCAGAATAACCTGCATCAAGTTTCTTTAAATTGCTTCTCTGTTTATTTTAGCCACAGTCTGAATAAAATTATTTGAATAAACAGGTCTGAAGCATATCCTGAACTGTACAGTTGGGATATGAACCTGAAATCCAACATAATTCTTGGCATTATAGTAATAGTATTTAGTAGAAAGAAAGAATTGTATTAAATTATGAGTGCATGTGGAAAGGTATTCTGTACAGCTAGATCTATTTTCCCTAGTAAAATACATTTTATTATCCTTTATTTTATATAAAAAAGGCACGAGTCTCATCTGGGAAGAACTATGAGAGTTTTGCCATGGCATTTTTTGGCTGATCATATACTCCATCTTTTGCATGTCATTTACAACCAGGCTGGCTGAAACTACCAACTTCATGACACCAGGATGTGAAATTTAACGACATCAAATTATGTAAAGAAACCCAACGAGATTAAGATTATAGGATATCTAGTCTTTAACGTCCAACGTAGCCTAAATACTATAGTACTTTGTGGGACATGGAACTTCAATGGCTAAATTACCTACATCCAGCATATTCTAATTTAGACCAGAAGAGTGATCACAGTTTGGAAGCCTCAGTTTCCAAACTTTCTCATTTACCATCATTTCTTTGCAATATGTGGCATGAAGCCCTCTGTGTAAGTCTATCAGAGATGGATGGACATGATGAACAAGCACGTGTGGTCCTTACCACTGCTCTATTTCAGACCTCCAAGAAAGTTTCTGCAGTACTGATCTGAGTTTTCATTTGGTCCTGTATTGAGCAAAGTCCTCCGATCTGAAAGCTTGTATTCTGAAGACTCATGTATATCTGCATCTCCACAGGAACAGAAGGTGTTAATGAGAGCACAGTTGTAGTTCCAGGAGCTCACAAAATTGACATAATTATTTTGGTGGTTCAGGGAACACCCGAGAACATTTTGAGATATCAGTAGATTACTATGGCTTGGCATGGAAAGTGCTTTGACTCCTGGTCTGTGTTTGTGCAAGTGGCTCAGCCTTGTCTATACAGGAGATGAGCTGGATAGAGCAATGGCAAGGACAGTCACACTTATCAGGCTTTAGCTATTGCCTATAATTAAAAACCAAGTGGCCTGATACTTGTCTCTTAAAGTAACGTCTACAAAAGTGCTGGCACTAATAGCTCACACAGTATTTAGTGTTTCACATTTTACAGGTTTAGAAAACAAAAGGATTGCCTAGCTAAACAAAACCAGTGTAAGAAATAAGCCAATATATTCTGAATAATGACATAAAATCAGTTTAGTTGAAATAGAGAATAATTTTGTTTTGCTCATTGAGTGCCATTGAATTTTTGGCATGGAATAATAATAAAAAAAAAAGAGCAGATGGTGAAAGAAATAAATTATGCTGCTGGTGATGGAATACAATATCACACTGAATTGTAAAGAATGATGAACAGAAATCCCTTTAAACAGGCTCTTACACTCAGTATAAGAGGTTCATATTGTTGAAGTTCCTATCCCATTATTTTCATTTATACTCTAGTTTTTTAGAGTTTTTACTTTCAATAGAGACTAACATGGATTCCAAACAAAAATCCAAGGCAATGTACAAGAGATGCAAAGGTGCCCTTTTCATTGTCTTCAATGACAAGCCTAATGTTCTAAAATGTATAGTACTGTAAAATCAATCAAACAAAAACTTTACACTTTCCTTTCTTAAGAGTCCTTATTCCTTATTGTAGATTTGAAGGAGTGTGTGTGTGTGTGACCAAAGCCTTGACTATATTTTTCAATTCTTCCAGTTTTAATAAAAATGTTCTTTTTCTTCTCAAGATCATTCTTTGTTTATATACTCAATCTTCAAGAACAATAAACTGCTACTGTTAAAAAACAAAGCATTTAAGAAAAGATATGGGTTCATGTGAATGAGTAGCCAAGAACTACTGTAAAAGGTACCCCTATTTTTAGAAGTTAAATCACAATGCCAAATTTTGTCCTGGTAAAGAGATACATAACTTTTCAGAAAATCAGTTTAACTCCTCAGTAATAACACTTCCATTTTTTAATGTGATCTGCATTTGAGTCACAGGCACTTTATCAAATGTGGTAGAGAGGTTTACTTTTCAGATATTGAAAATTGTTTTGCTTCGCAATGTTCTCATCGTTCTGTAACTTTTTGTTCCCCCAAAACACAGCACTATGTGGTAAACAGAGCCTAATATCAGAGCAATTGCCTTAAGAGAATTATAGTTCTGTTCTAAGTTAGTGAAGACAAATCCTCTGCAATGTCCATGGTTATCATTCATTATTAGTAATATCAATACTTTGCACCCTTCAGCCTTCACACATGGTTCAAAGATGATTTGGTAGTGCTAGCTCCATTTAACAGCTGAAACATGAAGAAGTTCAATTTCGTTTTGAAGATACAAATCATGGTTTGGGACTCAGCTCCTCTTGCTTAAAACTGGTCTGAAGCCTTGCACTCCATTTCTGAGAAACTGCTGCGTTAACCTCTGTGGAAAACTAATATTGTCAAGCACATAACTCCTTTAGCACCTAAAAGCTTTTGGCTTTTGATAGAGATATGGAGAATCTAGTCTGGATTCACTTTATTATGGATTTATAAAGCATAGGGCCATGTTCCCAAGGTTTACTCTATCCATTTCTACTTTTTAAAAAATTACTTAATTTCAAGACCTATTTAGAGAAACTATATTAATAAACACAGGAATATTTTAGGTCAGTTCCCTATTCTGCTTCTTGCATCATGCACCACAGGGATGAGATGATCAATGTCAGTCCATATATATTGCCAGCCCCGACCATTAGTCAACACTTTATCTGGCAACACCAATAGACACAGGATGACTGGAATAATTTCCAAAACTCTTGGCCTATTATGCCTGTTTAGAGACAGAATATTTAATCTATAGTTGAGCCCTACAGTAGAGTATCTTATTTTTGAGCAATTTGTATGGCAAAAACATACTGACATTATGGCATTAGCCATCTTAGTGAGCTCACAACTGATCTTTGAGTATGTTTTGTAGATGCAACAAATGCAGCTGGCATAATGCCATATAGTTCTTGGGAGTTTCACACAGAATATTGTAACATATCTATCTATATTTCCTGCCAACCATGACACACTAACATGTACTGTCATTTTCTACCACTCATGCAAGAAAATATGATGTTCACTGCATACACAGGATCTTAACAGTGGCTTGAGCGGATGCTGTATCAAACTGGTTTCCCAGACCACTGTAATGCAGGTTTCTTCTGGCAGCCTTCATACTCATCTCATTTGTGAGCAAAAAAGCTAATAGTCACAAATCCATAACAGACATCCATGCTGGGAAGCTTCTCCAAGAAAGGTAGCATGATTAAAGAGAGGACATTTGGGTTATGCAGTGCAAATATTTTTAACTTCAATATATGCCTGATGCCACTGGACCTGCCTCCTGATTCAGCAAATATGACCTTGAGCCAAACCTAAAATGGGAATAGAAGCAGCCACCCTCATTCTAAGGAAAAATATGCCACATTAATTTGGGGCAGCAGCAGCAGGAGAAAACAAACACCAGCTGGTATGACATAATTACAGTTGAGGAGTAGGTGTTCATTAACAATTAAGAAACCTGTACTGAATAAACTCTGTAAAACTCTGTAAACCCTTCAATTCTTGAGTTAGAAAGCATCCCATATCTGAGTTCTCTGACAATTAGATATCAAAATACGCTTGCTCTCATGTCTGTACATCATCCTTGGAAAATGGTAGACAACATTAGCATTTTGCCAGATTTCTCTCATGAAGGCAGTGAAATGATATCACCTGAAAATCTCTCATGTAAACAATTAAGAAGATAGGACAGAAAATTCTTACTTGAGATGCAAAGAGAATCTCATGGCAAGAGAGATTAACAGCCCTCTGATCCAGTGGAGTGAAAAACATCAGCACACTGGTATGGTCTACTTCTTCACGTTAGTGAAAACCACAACAGTAAGGAAAAAAACTATTACAAATGAAAAAAGTTTGGGTAATATGTTTCCAAGTCTGAAAAGTCTGGCTTGGATTTCTGGCAAAAGGTTCAAGATTTTTGTCTTTTTTTTTCCCCCCCTCTATCTCTCTCTAGTATCCATGAGACACTGCAATATAATGTACTTGCAATATCTTTATCTTACCTTATAATATATATATTAGAAAATTCACATGCATATACATACACTAGAAAGTACAGAGACTACTGTGACATCTGATTAAAAGTGATCTATGAACTATGGACATGATTTAAAAAATGTATAGTGTGGGGCAGAGATGAGAAGAACATGTAACTTCTAAAGGATGAATGAACAATATTATTTTGATATCGTTTGTCTCTTAAAAGACAGTACTTTCAAAGGTGTTAAACATCCAACACTTCACTGACAAGGTACCTTTGAAAAATCGAGGTTCAGAGCTGCTTTAGAAATATCAAAGGGTATAGATAAAACTGAATATAATTTGAAATCAGTCAATCAAAGAATCTAAAAATTCATTATCACTTTGTCCTGGCTTTGCTTAGAATTATTGTAAAGAGAGTTGCAGAGGTAAGATGGCAGAGACCAAACCGAGCAGTTATTGGCAAGGAGTCAGAGAGGCTCGGCTCTAAAGGAACATGGTTACTTTAAACCTTCCTCTATAACATGAATTGAATCATGACGATGGTAGGGACACTATAAAACAGGGAGGAAGAGGTGGTATACACATACTCGGGAACAGAACTGTGCAGGATTCAGCTCCCGTTCCAGTCTGAAATGCCCTCGTAAATCTGTTGCTAGGCTTGAAATGATTCAGAGTGAATTTTGTCTTCAATGCCTTCTTTTGCTTAGATCCACAGCCATGTTTGGTTTGGAAAAGCTCATTATATTGATATTCTTTTACAATTACAAAAAAGAATTTAAAGACATGATTTGCTGAAAATAAATAAATACAGAAAATCTCAGTGTTTATTCTCCCCTTTTATATTTCAGCTGTTTTTTCTCAGCTGTCAATCTCAGTAGCATCTGCTAAAAAATAAAAATCAATTATCTTTTAATTTTTCTTTTAGTTTTGTTTTTGGGGTTTGCCCATTTAAAACTTGAATCATTCAGGACTTGATGTGGTTGTGTCCTTTTCCGATATCTCCCAAGGAGTCACAGTATGACCTTGGCATGACCATTTATTTGACAGCATCTCAGTTCCCGGACTACCTTAGGGCTGACTTGTTAAATGGACTGTCAGGTTTTCCACACAGAAACACTATTTTGCACTGTACAGTGACATCCAGCCTTCATGGGGAGATTTCATCTCTCCTGACATACAAATAACAGCACAAAAGTACGCAAATGAATGGAAAACTGACCAAAGCAAAATTAATATAATCTCTAAAAGGTATAACAGACACTCAGAGCACTGTCTTTCCTAAAGTCGATAAATTTTCTCCTTATACTAGCCTACTTCTGCTTATAATATTATCTGTTTTGTGCTAGAGAGGTCTCCAAACTATTGCCTTGGCAACCAATAAACATTAATCCATGTGAGATTTTCCTCTTGAAATACTTTCTATATTCGAAACGTTATGTAGGAGGTAAATTTCACTGGAACTGGAAAGATGTGCTGATGATTTGATTCACATTTTTCTGGATTTTGCTACAAAACACAGTCCTGGATATTTCTTGTGTGAGAGCAAATTCGCCAGCAGTCCAACAGAAAAGGCTCCATCAGGCTTGCCTGGTCTGTACATTTATCTGCCCCAGAAGTCTTCCAGCACCCCAAGTAGTCTAATGAAAGACACAGTGACAAAACACAGTTCACTCCAGGCCCAAGGCAGTTTGTGTAACACCAGGTCCTACACTGCTTAATGTTACCATTCTTAATTCTCAGCTGTCATGCACACTCAGTTTCAGGGGACCAAACCAAGGGCTTCCTTTTGCTGCCAAGGGCCTGTGCAAAAATTGGCCCTCGCATCACTCCTGGATGGTAAAGTATTTTCCAGATTGCATAGTTGTTGATGTATCACTTGGAAGATTTTGACAGAAACTCCAGGCAAGCAAATAGTGTCATACCTTGGCCTGCCCATGCAGGTAAAGCCAGCTCTTGCTGTTGAGCTCAGAAATAGAACTAGCATTGTAACATCAGCTATAATCAATGTGGCCTGGTTGTGTAAGGCCCCAAAGTCAATAGGAAGACTCTTCAGGTTGCACCTTCATAGAGCAATACTGAGGACTTGAATCCCATCCAGAACCTCATACAGCCCAAGGCAGAGGCAAGCAGGCACAACCAGTTTAAAAGACTGACCAAAGTCCATTCACATCTTTCCAAAAGCTTGGAAAAAGTGTCACAGTAATCCAGGAGGAAGGTGACAGGTTTAGGATGCCTGTGGTGAGGCCACATCCTAACGTTCTTGCACAATGCGCACTTGAAAGTCAAGTTAGGTGGAGAATATTTTATTCATAAGTGCAAACACTTTGGAGCATTTGTCAATGTGAAATAGCATATTGCTCAGGTCTCTGAAGACCTGATGTGAACCATAATGTATGTTATTTCAAAATAACACATAACTTGTCACTTATTATTACTGTAATAATCTGTATTTGAATGAATCAAGAATGGTAATGCGTACTTACAGCAAGGAAGGACCAACTCTAGCAATGGAGAAATTCTGGTTTTGTATTCCTTATGGAAAATAAAGGAGACCTTTTGTAAATAAGGACCATTGTTTCAGACTTATGTCCTGAGGAAAGGTTAAACCGCTCAGAATGAGTAGATGGTTTCCTTAATATTCAAACTCAACATGGAATTACCTTTTAGGAACTGTTTTCTGTGCCTAGCAACACTCACATATTCATCTATGCCAGAACCTAGAGGACTGCACAGCTTGTTTTGGAAAACAGTCATTCTTCTTGTGTGACACCTGGAAGTCCCCTGATAATCTCTAATGTTCCAGTCGATTGATATGACAAACTACACCTGAAACCACAGATTAGAAATTAAAAAAAAAAAAAAGGGGGAAAAAAAAAAAAGGGAAAAAGAAAGAGAATGCACAAACAAAGCATTTCAGCACCAATCAGAATGAAAATGGGAACTGCTTCTCCTCGTCAGCAATGTGAGACAAACATGTCTTTTCATATTGGAATGAATGTATGTAAGAAACTTGAATAATTTTGCAGCCTTTATATCCAGAGAACTGCACAACATGAAGACATGTAAGGGAAAAATAACTAAAGTAAGTAAAATAACTAAATTTCAAGTGATTAAATGTCTTGGTTTTCGAAATTAAGCTGGATATACTGTTAAGTAGTTGTTCAGAGGTTTTTTAAAACTCAGTTTTTTATTTCTTTATACCAGAAAGCACGAGTAAGACTTTTGTTTTCTTAGTGCTCAGATGTTTGTTTCAGCCTTGAACTAAATACTTCTGTTATTTATCAATTGTACTACTTGTTCTGAAAAGTCCAGATAGAATCTCATTGCGCAAAAACATAACCCTTGCCTACAAAAAAACACACAATGTCAATTGAAAATAAAACAATGTTTTCAAAACGTTTGTACAGACTGGAAGCTGAGCCACAGGGATATCGTCTGAAGTTACATAGAAAGTTTGTGTACGATCCTGGAATTTAAGATCATCTACCCATTCACAGGTTTAGCCACAAGACATATCTTCCTGACATTATTAACATCCTTGAAACATGAAGGTGAACACATATCTCAACTTATCAACGGCTTAAAAAATTTATTCTTTAAAAGTAGAGCAAATGTTCTGTTAAGCAAACTACAACTAATAACAATACTCATTTTTAAAATAATGTATTAAATTATACCAAAGAATCAAGCATACATTTTTTATGCCGTTTTCGCTGCAATAAATGTTGGGAACTATGTTTTGACATTAACACATAGCTGGAGGTGTCAAGGGGGTTTAGAGCTTCACAACTCACGTAGGAGCTTTATGAAGCACTGTTTCTCTGTGACAACACGGTTTCATAGCAGGAATAAGTAAAGCTGAGAAACGTAAGGAATTTTTTTTGTCTCAAGGGAAATTACAATATTCTAACATCTGTTTTCAAATTAAACAAACAGTCAAAATGCTGAACTTTTCACAGAGTGACAACTTACAAAAAAATTAAATCCAGGAATGTGTAATGTTTGCTTTTTATCCTTTTATCTATGTTTGTTCTGGTCTGCATGTACAATGTTCTTAGGTTTTTAGGGGGAAAAATAGACTCCACAGCCCAGACACAGTCAAGTCATATCCCAAAATCGAGAAGTCTGGAAATGCCTCTGAGTGTGTCTTCTCTCACATGGCATCCTCTGACAATGAACGGCACCTTATACAAATGATAAACCTGCCTAATCCCTGATTTGGACATGTTGGCCAGGATTTGAGACCAAACCACATGGTTTTTTACTATCCTGCCATCACAGAAACCTTATGCTGATTTCTGAGGTATTCTCAAAGATTTTACTGGGAGCTGAATGTCTCATGCAGGGAAAAATGGGCAAGAAAGCAGTAAAACCACACAAAGCTCTTATAAACCTTGGTGTTACCCTGAACACATAGAGGTTAATGCCAGATGAATATAATATTATATGCCTTAGATCAGCACCACAGTCCAAAGTAATGTTTTCATTTGGATAGAACTGGTGGAAAGTTTTGATTAAATGGAAACTTCCTTTTTCATTGACAATTCATTTTGATGAAAAACGCCTGTCTAATCCTTGTAATACAGTACCAGACAGTCCCATAAGGCAAATTATCCGTTTATGCCTGACTTATACAGAACAGTCATCAGCCAGGTTGCTTCAGTGTTTCGCCATTGCAGCTCCAACTTATTTGCCAGCTCCAACTTGAGGAGCCAGTTGTGATGGTGAACAGTGTGAGCTGGTCAGCCACTTGTTTCACATACACCACAGATCAATTCCTACATGATAGTGCTTTTCCACTTACCACATATGCTGAACTGCATTTGACCTGGTGGTGAAAGGTTTCATTTACCATTACAGTCACTTCAGCTGTGCAGTCTCCAGTCTGCACGCTGATTTATGGATGGATGGATTTGCATATGGCAAACATCCACACAGCTTTGTAAGTTCGCATTTATGCCAATAAATGCAAAGTCAGGGCTATGATAGTAGTATGAGTAATGTTTTTATTAGAAATAGCTCTCTTTGGATTTGCGTTGTTGTTGTCGTTGTGGGGTTTGTTTTGTACTGTTGGGGTTTTTTTAATGCATGTAAGGATAACATGCCATTGCAATTCCAGTTTAAGACATAGGGACACTGCTAAAAAATGAGCCTTTACTTCTTATTATTATTCTTTCTTTTCCTTTCTTTCTTTTTCTTTCTTTCTTTCTCTCCTTCTTTCTTTCTCTCCTTCTTCTGTTCCTTTGCAGGTGCATACAGGGATCACCTTGTCCCTGGGGGCAGGACTGAGTACAAATCCTGACACTCTTGGCGAGATGTCCAGGATGATCTTGGAGACGGGAACATAAGAACAGCATTATCCAGCCAGACCAAAAGCCAGTCTAATTCAGTGACTACTGAAGACCAGCCACAGATGATTAAGGAAAGAACCTGAGGACAAGAGAGGACAACTCCTGATAGCCCTTAGGTCAGAGCTGAAGAAAATAGTGCTGGGTTTTCAGGTGTGGGGGTTTTAGTTTGGTTTAGATTTGTTGTTGCTGTTTGGGTTTGGATTTTTTTTGTTTGTTTGTTTTCTGTTTGCTTTTTTTTTTAAATAGCATTTGATCTGCCTATCTGTCCTAATTACCTAACTACTACACAAGGCTCATGTTTGGGTGGTTTCAGTATCAACACTGCTAACACCCTGTACAAATACTAAAACCCAATGCCCCAGTTTTCAGAAATTTTTACAGTAAGCAAGCTGTCACTCTCGCCACAACATACATGCACATCTTCAATTAACGTTAACACTGTCTTGATGAAACCTCATGACAAATATTCATTCATTCTTTGTTTCCTGGTACGAGCAAAGGAGAAAAGATCCACCTCCCACCCACATTCTGTAACAGATTTAGGAATGCAAGACCTTTCATGCTTAAATCATCCACTATGCAACGCAAATGTCTATACCCACTGAAACACAAAACACATCATTCATTATTTTGAAACTTAATTATGAACTAGACATTTACATTGAGGAACAGCTAAAAATAACTTGCAGCAGGGTGTGGTGTAATTTTGCACTGTCTATGGATCTGAGCCAAGTATGGGTATGCAAATAGCTTCGTATTTGTATACATCTTGTAGGTAAATGCACACATGCACCTAAGGATATTTCCAGAGTTCAGAATTTGGGAAGTTTCTTCCCTCTGTTTATTATCACAGAGGGATAGGCTGAGCTTAGCCAGACCCAAAAATCCCTTTGTAAGAGAAGTGAAGTGGAAGAGAGCTTCTGATCTCAGTAGGACAAAGCAGGGGAAGGAGTTTCTCACGTTGCATTGACACTCCACGTACTCTATGACTGGGCTGACAGTTTTGTAAAGATGTCTGATGTCTGCATGTCCTTCAGTTGTGACTTGAACATGCTAAGGGGCTTCCTTACAGTAAGGGGCCTTCTTTATACATTAATCTATTGTATATATGTTAAAATACAAGGCAATTTCTACCTCATCCTTGGCCAGCTCCAGAGAAATGTTAGGATGCCTCTATTCTGAGACATCATGGACTTGTTTACTCATGAGTTACGCTGTGGGTTGTTCACTGATTGCTAACAATTTCAGTAACAGCTCCAATTAATTAAACTGATGGCCCTTACAGCCTACTGAAGGACTTCACAGCCAACTGCACCATAACCAGAAGTGGTGCAAACATGTTTCCCATTGGATGCTATGCCACAAATGGTTTCTGATCCTATTTTTAACAGAAAACATTATTTTTGCTCCCTTCTTTAAATGCATGCCTATCATAACACACGAAAAATTTTATTGCTCCACCACCCTCTACTGCATTTGAGACTTTCTGCATTTTCTTAACATGTGACACAGACCACAATAAATTTTAGGGTAATAGAAGTGTCTGCACAAGTGGCTACATCTGAGTGGCTGCAATTTGAGATTTCTCTTGCTGTTTTGCAAAGAGCTCTGAGAGCCCATTGACAAGATGTCTGGGGTGAGGGAGCACATGGCCCCATGCTTGCTGTCCCACTTTGTCAGACTGATGTTTGAAAAGGAGCAGGGATTCCTTGCTCTGTTGCTAGCATTAGCAGCTATTTGGAGTGGCAGGAAAGCAGCTCTGGAGTGTCCTGCTGTGGGGAGATCTCCTGGACTCTCCCCAGTGAGCTCATGTAAGAAGCAGGCAGTAGCAACTTTCACTCAAAGTGCCTGGAGACGTAGGTACAATAAATAAGCAATACCCCAGTAAAGGATAAAAGTTTCCACAATGCTGTGCCCTTTTTTGGTGGATGGGGAACGGTTATTGAAACAGAACAACTGCATTGTGGAAACCATATTCTGACACTGCAGCATTACTTACCTAAAGTTACTGCTAAAGTTACTGTGCTTGAATCAGTGGAACTGCCTAATTTGTGCTCCATGTACAGTCACACACATGGACTTCTTTACAGAAAGTTTTGATTGAAAGACCTGTTAACAGGGAAAATGGGGGAGGGCTTGGATATGACTTTCCTTTCCTCAAAAACTTAGTTTAAATTTGCTTGGGCATTAAAAAAATCTGATCACATATTTTAATTGGTACTTAAATGTCTTAAATGACCCTCTAAGTGAGGGTCTTACACAGTGACTTCAATTGATGTTGCATCCCACTTGACATGAGGATGCAATGAACCACAGCAAGGTAGGGAATGTGTCTCTTGTGGTAGAGCACAGTGGAGCCAGGGATAAGAAGGATCAAGAAGGATTATTAAAGAATGAAAATTTTCATTTCAGAATAGAACAATATTTTGAACAGTTTTTGCCCCATTTCTTTCCATGAAATGGACAGAGCTCAAACATTTCAAGTGATCCTTAAAATTGCATGGGTTTGTTGGTTGATTATTTTGTAGGTGAAGAGTAACTTGTATAGCCTCTCAAAAGGCCACTTCACACCACAAGTGCCAGGTGCGTTGAAATCAACTCACCTGAGTATGAGGTTGTAAGATCAGTCCTTTTTTGTTTGTTTGTTTTTATTCTCCTGGTAAATACCAAGACAAATCACACTTCATTACAGGAATATTAGTATGACTGAGCAAATCCCAGAGCCTTTGAATAATTGCCCTTTATAAATTCAGTGAATGAAATGGCATTTAACATTGTGAGTTCTTTTTAGCACAGTGTAAGCAGATCAAATTTGCACACAGAAGCTGTGTGAGAAAGGAAGTGTGTGCTGTAAATGGTTATAGGGGTGGCACAAATTATTTTTGAAATATGGAGGTTGAATGAAATGCACCATGGTATTTCAAGGTAAGTAGATGGAGACTACAAAACAATATCAGGGAAAATTATATTGGTATACTACAGCAACAGCCCTATGCTATCTCATGATTAAGGGGTAGATACATAACCCACACCAATTTCGGAGGTGATCTTTAAAAAGATTTTGTAGTCCTTGTGCCTGCCTAATCTCAGATTTTGGAGTTGTTTCAGGCATAAAGGGCTTAGTAAATCTTTGTCCATATAGATGCCCACATGCAAGTTCTATCTAAGCAGACACAAGGTACAATAAAATATGCAGAAAATTTTTCAGCTCAGAGACTATTAATATTTTTACTTTATGTTCTTCATTTTTCTACTGTTTACTTCTACTTTTTCACCTATTTGGATGTATGAAAAAATGGTATATTTTGAAGGACACATTTAGTTTTAAGCAAAAACATTCACCAGCTGTATGTAGTTGAGCATGTACTGAAGTTCAACAACAGAACAGAATAGTGAAATGCTGAGCAGTTTGTAAGGAAGATTAATTATTATTTTGAGTGCCTCTTGGGTCAGATACAGACATAATACAGTACAATACTCAAATCCTTAACATTTCTTCCACTGCTATCACACTTATCTGCCAGACTTTCAAAGAATGTCTACATCTGCTTACTGCTTAGATCTTGTGCTTTGCCCCCCTCCTTTCTTTTTTATTTTTTTCTTTCTTTTCCTTGTGGGAGAAGGGAGAGTGGCTTTTTTAGCTTCTCTTTTATGAAATATTAAAAGAAGTGGAAAATGTATAGTAGTTGGAGACCTGATATTGCTTTTTAAGATTCATTTTTCCCCAAGTGGTCATTATTACAGCAAATGTGTTTAAGGTGTGGGAGTTTCCATACCTGTGAATAGGTTGAAGTTTTATGGTGCTGGTTTTCACAGCACTTTGAAATGCAATGATCTTTGCCAGAAGCTAGCTAGAGAATTATTTACATATCTCCCTTCCTACCTCAGCTGACCATTCACATGCAAATGGAAGCTTTGACAGCTTTTCCACGTATTTATGAAAGTCAGTGATCTGTCAATTTTTCAACTCAGAATGAAAGATATGACAATGCCTTAGAATAAAGCCCTGCCAGACTCTAGATTAGTTTCTTATTCTGCAGTACTGAATATATATTAAAAAAAAAAAAAAAAAATCCAACTTCCTTGGAATGGAAAATTTGGGGAGCACAGTGAATGGCATAGTCATAAAATGAATATTGGTTACTTAGAGACCAGCTGGGGGACAGTAGTTTTAAAAACTATTTGAAAGGTATAGCTGACTTAAGCTCTTGCTTTTTCCTCCTGAGGTCGCCCAGAATCCAATAAAGTAATTCAGCCCCTCAAAACGTCCAGATTTTGAGACTAGGTTCAAGTCATTGTACTATGGGTACACCATGACATCAGGGAAGGAAAATGAAAAGCAGACATTTAAGCTGGCCCTGCCAGTTAAACCCCGTGTTTGAAGAAACTTGACTTGCACTACTGAGCACAGTGGGTGCCAGAACAGTTCACCTCTGCATAGAACAGGTCCACAGTCTGGCCCTGCACATGCAAGCAATTGCCTCTCAAACCCTGGTGTCTTAAACCCTGGTGAGAGACCTCTCTGAGTGGTTCAGCTCAGGACAATATTTTGCTTTCATGGTGCTTATCAAAAATCATTTCTATTCTACCCACTCGCTAGTTGTTATTTTAAAGGAAAACTTGTCTTCAGACCCAAAGTCTTTGCTGGTGTGATTTCAGTGTCTTCTAACCAGAAACAAATACACATTTCCTTGTCTAAAAAACTGTATTTCACCTCTCCTCGTACAATTTACATACATTGATCACTTCCATATGTCTGGCATAAGGTAAAATAGTTTCTATGCATAGTAATGGGGGTGAATCTACAGTGAAACAAAATTCAGCATTTGTCATATTCCTACATGCCAATAGAAAAAAAAAAAAAAATAAGAGAGTGGCAGTTATGAGAAATTACCTTAAGGGGCTGTTTATGGTCTCAGCTATGGAAATTGTATTAAAAAACTACAAGTTGCATTGCTTGGCCATGTCCTCATTCCCTCTGGTGCCACATCAATTCGCAGAACCAGTGGTCTGAACATACAGCACTGCAGACACAGTCATTTAATGATGTTACATTGGGTTTACACCAGAATAATTCATGATAGCTTAAAATTTCTAATATAGAATAATAACACACATGACCCTTGATACTTGTCTCTCCAAAGACATATGAAAAAGTCACTTTTGACACAAGTAAACAGGACCTTTTACACTGGTCTCTTGTCGGCCTGTCTGCCAGCCTTAAGAATTGAACTAGTACCAGCAAAACTGTAAGAAAACTGCATAGTAGATGGTCAAGTAAGACACCATGATATGTCACACTACAGACTTGTGGCTGAAGTTCAAAAGTACCTCAAAATCACAGAAAATCTGATATTTTCTCTGTATTTCTCAATTAATGGCATGAAAACCGGTACTTAAGTATGGAAAAAACGAATGCTATTCAAAACAACAATTACTTCATATAAGTGGTATAAGGAAGTATAAAAGCAAAGAAAAAAATTCCTTGAGATAATTCACTGAAGATAATATTTAAATACTGCATTTGAGGTATGTGGAATATATGACGAAGGGAACAGGTGCTTTCTTACTTATTTTAGGAATGAGGATGCAAATCTTTTAGAGATTCAAAATTCTACTTCTGAATTTATTATAGCAGTTAATCCCCATTATTAGGTTTGAACTAAGGCTGTCAAGCAACAGTTTTCCAGTGAGTGAGTCATAAATGATAGGTAATTATAACTGACTCAACGGATTACTGAGTGCTTCCCCAAGTGGCTAAGAAAGGCTGCCCTCACCCTGGAGAAGGTTGGGGAACATTTGGGGTATGGAAAGGCAGAAAAAGGGATATGTGCACAAAGAAAGAGAAGTTTTTTTCTCCAGAATTTGTTGGGAAGGAAACATGTACACCTGTAGGAGCCAAGGAATATTAGGCACCACTGCCTTGGGAAGGTATGTTCAGACTGGGTGGAAAGGGAAGGAATTGCCCAAAGGAGGGGTTTCGTTTTGTCTGATAAGCACAAGAAAAAAAATAAAATTTTTAATTCCCTCACAATTTTAAAATATGATTATCAGTTATGATTAAAAAAAAAAAGAGAAACCTATCTTAAACTCAGAAATAGGGCAGAACCTCACAAGCACTCACATACCTTTAGTAGACAATACTGCAAAGACTAAACATAAAGGCTCTTCTTCTCCCAAGCCATCTGTAATCACCTTCACAGTGTATTTAGTGTGAAATAGAGGCAGACACTCCAAAAATATTGTGAAGGGTTCCTGTATAAAATTGTCTGAAATATCCAAATTGAATTAAATTAGATATGCTTCCTGGATAATAGGGATGCGTTTCATTTCACAGGCATACAAAGCTGTAAATATTATTATTATAATCACTTTAAAGTACCTGTAAGGCCTTTGTATGTTGATCAAAACTAAGTTCTAACTGAACTTTGAATACACACATTAATGGGATTATTCTGAGAGTAGGATACAGCTCTGAATAAGCATGGCAAGTCTCTGACCTCGAGCAATTCCTCATGAAATCACTTAATACCACTTTCCAGGTGAAGAAGCTGACACAGAAGAGCCAAGGAATTAACAGGATTTCACTTTTATGGTACTTTCTTTGATTCTCTTTACAGTACAGGCTTCCTGTGTATCATCAGCTGTGGTGCTGGGTTTCTGTTAACCTCCAACCTCCATTTGTAGGTGATGTAGCTGAGATTAAGAAAACTTTCCTAATTTATGTGCCTGCCTGTTAGGCAGTAAGGAATGTGAGCTACAATGCAGGTTTAACAAATGATAAAAGATACAAACTTGTAAAAGGATGCCAGAAAAGGAAGTAGAATACCTAGCAGTTTCACATTACAGATGAGAAAAAAATCTGAATAAATAGAACTAGAAATTTATGTAATTCTTTATCTCAATACTCCAGGCTGCAGAGGAAAGCAAAATTTTCAATATATAATATTGTTGTTAATAGTTTAGTTTATAACACCCTTTGAAAAAGAGCTATGAAGAATTATCTTTCAACTTTAGCAAATTTCCGAATCTTTTCACTTGAGTTGAAATCTTGCTTCCTATTTGTTGCAGGTCAGTTTTTATGGCTAGAGTACAAACAACTAAGGATACATATTTGAAACAAAAATATCGACAGAGGGTTACCATACTGCTAACTGTATAGCCAACATCCTGCAAACACTGCCTTGCTGATGTTTATGACATTTCAGAGAAGTGCCAACTAGAGCTCTTTGGAAATGTTACCATACTTTCCTGTACAACTGAATATATACTTGGTCTTGGTGGATGGACTCTGACATCTCTTGGAAAAGCAATTTAGAATGAAGTGATTTCCTAACTATGCAAGTTGCAGGTAGCTCAGGAATACATTTATGTTGTTGTCTTCAAGGCCATTAGAGCAAGAAGTTTTGATATAGTCATTTATCTCCTGTAGTAGAAGTGAATATGGGAAAAAAACCACAGTCTGAAGATAAAAGTTGTCTTTCCCACATTCCCAGACATTGTTTCTGCTGTGCCTCCTATCACTCGACAGGAACTGGATTTACCACATGGGCTTAACAGAATAGAGACCTTGAAAAGGACCTGGCATAATAGAGATGAGACCAAGTTGTCCTAGAGATACCACAGAGCAACACTCATCACATTACTGATACGACCTTTGTTATATTTTGAGAAAAAGAGCTTCATTAGGCATCCGAACCATTTCAGACTCTGCATTCATGCAAAAGCAGTGAAGTTGCAATAGGAAATCCATGAAAGAAGTAAAAGTAATATTAACACCCTGAAATCCCCACTTCATCTTAAGCAACTTCGCTCTGTGCCTTGGCCACATGTGGGATCTATTGCTATTCCAGCGTCAGCTGGTCATGAAAGCTGTACCCTGCACTCTCTGCAGCTCTTTTGGATGCTTGTGAGCTTATTTATCAGCTGCTGCCTCTAGAAAAGGCCACCAACCCCTCCCCTTTGAAAGGCAGCTCTAAATCCTTTAAATTATCTCACAGAGCTTTTTTGTGTCCTTTTCTCATACAAGGCTGGAATTTCAAAAGGAGCCAAGAGGGGCTGTCGGAACCAACATGAGCTTTGCTTCATTAGAGTGGAGAGTAAAGGAGAGCTTTCTTCTACCTCCTTCCACAAGTTAGATGAAAGCAAGTAACTACTTCATTCCTCAGATTGTTCCCTGCAAGATCCAACTTTGCATGAAAATATTTATAAGAGATGAGAATTTTATTTGACTGCTCACTTCTAAAGTTTCTGCAACATCCAGCTGGAGAGATAAGCAGGCGGCCCAATAAATGTCAAACAACTTTAAAACATTAGAAGAATGGCAAAAACGTCTGACTTTACTGTGTTTGGCTATCACACAGCAAGGGATGAAAACTAAATGTGGCAGAAAGTAGACTAGTGCTGACACATTTCAGGGATTGCTGTAGATACATCTAGCTCAAGGGAGATCTGTAATCCCCAAAGTGAGACAAGAATCCCCCAAACTGTAAGTCTATTTAGAATTTTTAAAAATTAATAAATTAGGTTTCATCCTGCTCTCACCATTGAAATAGTTCAGCTGAAAAAGGGTATATTCAGAGTCAAGGCACCTGTCCTTTGAGCTGCACATATACATATGGATTTTTATTTGCAAACTACGCTCTACAGAATTGAATCTTGAATATGTTTTTCTCTTTAAAGTGCAGAAACATTCAGAAAGTAACAGAGCTAGTCAGGGGACAGCTTATTGAAAACTCTGCATGATTAAACTATTAAATTAGTAAAGCTCTGCAGCCCCAGACAGTCACTTCCAGCATGTGTCACTGGATTTGGGATGAGCTTATTAAGGAGGAGAGGCATGGGAAATGTGAGAAGTAGATTAGGTAGTAATTTTAAGAATATGGAGACTGTAGTGGTACTGTATATTTCTTGCTATAACTGCAAGTTTGATACAAATTTAGGTAGTCACAGGTGACCTCAAGATCAGAGATAGTGAGGGCATAGGTAAGTTTAATCAGCTCAATTTTTTACACAACTTTAAATACTCATTTAAGCAGAGACAGTTTCTTAAATTAGGAAGCTTTGGATCACAATACAGCCTAACATGAAAACCGGCAGTTAATTGGTACCTTCTTTTGACACCTTCCCAGAGAGAAAGAAACTAAATAAATAAACAAGAAGCTAAATTCCTTTTACAGACACTGAAAAGTGATGAGCACCCTTAAAGTCTCATTCAATCGGCCTAACCCAAGATTAGCTCTCTGGAGGTACCTCTCCTTCCACTGATAGTGAAAAGAGCCTAATGTGGCTAACTGTGTCAGTCACAAAGAAAGAGAAAGACACCACAGAGAACCTCCTGTGGTGCAGGAGAAAGGTTACAACCCACTTAAGATTTCTGATGCTCTGAACAGCTGTGGCCATAGTTTTCTCTCTTGTACATTCAGACACTATCCCGCTCAGAAAAAAATAGGAAAAGTCAAGTAAAAGTACTGTCCCCACAGTTCTTCTTACTATCCACAGCTGTTAACTGGAAGAGAGCAGGTAACCCATATGAAGTCTGTATGTGGGAGGACCATGAACTTGCAGACATTCCTGAAGGGAGCTTTAATCCTGCAAGGGAAGGAATTCGCTGAATCGCCCACCAGCACCAGCACAACACCAGCAGCAACTTTTACATGTAACCTTAATTAACAAGAGCACCAGAACAAGCTACAGAACTTCCATTTAAAAGTTTGACATAGAGCTCCCAGGGTCCACCCCACACATTTGCTTAAAAATAAGTGCGTGGGAGCCTGAAAACAATTTTACCCTTTTTAGCTTTCAAACAACTGGAAAATGTCACAACCACTGACACCACTTAGAAGGATTTGTTTTCTTCTCAGTCACTTAGGCACTGCCTCAGGTGAAGATGTGATTTTGCTTCAGATTGAACTCAGGTCAAGTCAGGCTCCAGCTGATGTAGAAAATGTTGAAAATATTGGAGCAACTTTGTATTGCTGCTGCTTCCACTCCAATGTTCCAGGTATGCACAGGAGGGAAAAGTCTGTGGGCCAGAGGAAGTAAACAAAGAAGATGTCTCTAACAGCATCTGTGGGCATTAAAGGCCATATGCAGAATCAGTGATTAAGCAAGCCAAAAGCGTATTAAAAGGATCAAAATACAAAAGCACATTAAAAGGATCAAAATACAGGATTAAAAGGATCAAAATAAAAAATACATTTAATTCAAATGCATTGAATTAAACCTGAAAAAAACACTTTCAAGGAAAAAAATAATTTAATGGTTTCTTTTCAGGTGGGAAATCCATAGAAATGCTTTTTGTGCACACAGAGGCACACGCAGGAGAGATTATAATAAATAACCCATTTAAATTGTAACAACCTGCAAAGACCACATTTCTTACTTCAAATATTGTTTTGCTAAATGTTATGGAATAAGTACACACCTGAATAAACCCTAAGCAAACAGATAGGTACTTCAGTCCTGATCAAAAGCTTCAAGTACAGAAGTAAATTTTAAGGCAGACATCACATATCAGTAGTTCCACTGAGCTCAGTGAAACTATGGATATTTAAAGTCCCCACTAGGTCAGAGTTCTACAGATGTTGTAACAAACAGTACAAGTAACTGCTGCAAGCTTGTGCACAGCAAAAGAGTGGAGTTTCCATGCCTGTCAATACAGCACCTTACATGAATAATTCAGTCATTTGCAAACCGTACAGCACAAATAATTATAGAGAACTCCAGCTTCTCAGAAAAGGGAGGCTCTGTAATTCAAAAACCACTTTTTCCACGAGAATTAAATGGGAAAGTTGGAAACACAAAATGAGAATGTTGGGCTAGGTTTTCACCCTCCTTGTTCCAATTACACTGCCTGTCTCAGGCCCTAATTAGCTAGCTGAAAATTTCCCTATATAGGCAAGATCTGAGCTTAGGCACTTCCTTCATCAGCTTCTCCCTCCTGTCAGCCTGTGGGCTATCAGAGGCAGGCAGGGTAGTCCTACCACCTCCCTGAGAGTTCCCAGGTGTTGTGAAGGCCCCAATCAACCAATGATAGAAAGACCAACACATAGATCTTCTCTGAAAGACGGATCCTTTTGGGGTGAAAAAAAAAAACAGTGAAGAGGCTGTGGCTGCATCTGATATATTCACTGTCCCCCAGCCTCCTGCACTGACTGAACAGTGAGGTCCAAGAGTGCTGGAGCCGTGCAGAAATGTCAGAAACAGTGGAAGCTAAAGATGCAAATGTCCCTGTTTCACCTTTCTTCACAGTCTTCTTCCTAAGTTCCCTGTTTCACCTTTCTTCACAGTCTTCTTCCTAAGTCGGGGCTGTCCTTCTCTCCCTTTCAGGCACATCAGAGAGGCTCTTCCCTCAGACAGTACTCTTACAATATCTTTTAAGCAAAGGCTTTTTAAGCAGATACCTTGAAATATGAGACAAACTCCAATACTGGTCCCAACTCAAGAGAAACAGGCTCCCTTGCCAATATTTCTCTACCTATTTCCTTCTCCCACTTTGCCCTGCTTTCCCAATATTTGTGGACGTATTGAATTCTGAGTTATAGAGTTTGATGGAAAGGAGAAACCACAATCAAACCCACCGGCAGGTCATCAACTACAACCAGACTGGGTCAACAAACTACAAGCCAGGTATCATATTTACATCAATGTACATACAGGTAATTCAGTGCAGTGCCATTCCTCCCTCATCACTGCACGTGGGACAGATTGAAACGGACACAAGTTTTGCCATTGCTTTCGCTAGGGCCAGGATCGCATCCAGATAAAAAAATCCATCCTATAAAACTGTAAATCAACTGCACATCAAGGATGAAGTAGTTGTCACTATCACTGCAACTTTAAACAAGACGCTTATTTTTAATATGACTTGAATTGGAGCCAGGGAGTAATACAGCTAAATCTGCGCGCAATGCTTTTCCACTTACTTCTTCTCAAGTAATATGTATCCAATTGAGCAACAATAACAAAGGAGAACCACACATGTACTCTTGCAAAACATACTTACAGCATTTAGTAATTTTCAATAGACAAATAAGACATGACAGATGGATTTGAGAAAGTTGGGATCACAACTTTCATTTGGAGACAAAAATCTGGGTTGCCTTGGGAAAAAATCCGTAAATCAAGGAACTGTTAATGATAACGCTCTGTTTCTTTGGTCTTAATTGTTTATATTTAAAGGTTATTGTAGCTGGTTCCATCTATGTTTGTGCTGTTATTCCCCCCCATACAGAGGAGAGCAAAAGAAAATAGGAAACAATAAATGATACAAGAAATCCATCTGGAGTTCAGGCTATATTTATTGTTTTAAACTTTGCACACTCAACTTGATCATCATCTTTCTGAGAACTCTGCACTCAGTAGAAGTTTCCTGAACTGTGACCTCGTGACACAATATAGAGACTTACAACTGACACCAGAATTGAAGTCAATGAGATTAGAAAAAACACAACAAACCTAAAAAAAGCAAAACACAAGCCCCCTACATTCTTTAAAGGAAGATTCCTTTACTTTTGACATATCAACAATGACATTTCTTGTTACTTGACAACAAGGACGCAGTCTTTGAAGGACACAATAAGAAGAGATCAGAGGTTGAAGAGCTCAACTGAGCTTTCGGTTTTATGGCTGGTTTTACCACATTTAGGCTATGATCCAGAACTTACTGACTTCCATGAACTTTGGATGAGGCTTTTAATCATATTAATTCCCTTTGACTGAAATAAGGAGGTAAGTATCATCTGAGTAAAACCTTTCCAATCCATGCACAAAGATGAAAATGCTCGGAAATTTTAAAAAGTACAGAGCAAAACCCTGAAACTACTGAACAGGAGCTTCATCAAAGATTTCAGCTGGACCAGGATTTCCCTAGTGATCTCCTCAAATCTTCTTTAATATGACACCAAAATCAAGGTGATTTAAACCAAATAACCAGAACTCTGTTTTACAATAAACAAAAAGAACCTTTTCAGACCACAGATGTGGCCTTAACATATGCATTTATACACTTTCTCTTCCTCTTCCTATCCATAACATGCCCCGTAGGATGCTTCTAATCTTCTGCAAGACTGAGTGACAAGGAGTTAAGAGGAAGCAAGAACAGGGGTTCACCAAAACTTCTGTCCAGCAACCTGGGAAATGGCAGAGCTAATACTGGGCCTTTGAAAACAAGTGACCATAGGAAATCAAGTCTGGCAGGGATTTAACCCTTCATGACTCATTTCACTAACTTTTAAAGCAAATGCCTGAGCTTTTTAACAATGTTTGACATCTAATTAGTCGAGACAAACAAGAAGTTAAAATACATCCTCAATTTTCTTTTGAAATAAAGCACCGACAATTAGCTCCAAGATATTTGTTTAGGTAAAAAACAAGCATACATCTTGAAAGAAAGCACAGTCACAGAAAAGTGAAGTCATTCTTGTCTCCCTGCATAGTTGGTTGTGTTTTTTTTCAAAATCATAAGTTTATTTTGCTCAACTACATCTCTTCATGGAGATAAGGAATGGGTAAGTAGCTGGGTAGCTTCTTTTTCTACTTGCAAGCAGTTTAAATAGAGATGAATCACTTGATATCACATAGTCACACAGCTGTGAGGTATATCCAGAGAGATACATATTAGCATGTGAGGCATTCTGTCAGTGCCTAAAAGACCTATTTTCAATACCCACAGCTTTTAAGATGTTCCTACGCAAGGTGTTAACATTGATCTGTGCATTGAATACTGTGCTGGAATCAAAAGTTATCTGGAAAAGCACCAGCTGACAAAGCTTAGTATTCCCTGGCTAATAATGACATCTCCATACTCAGTGATCAATGCAGCAGCACTAGCAACACGCTCCTATTGACCTGGCCAAGCCTTTACACTGGTACTTAACATTAAATATGTGAGTAGTCTGATCTGATTTTTAGAGTTACATGTTTGAAGTCAAATATGTGAATCAAAGGCCAGAGTGTGAATTCCTGTAAGTCTTCAGACTTTTAACTTGCTTTGGATTAACTGTGCATTTACTATCTTTGCTAGATAGGCTTGCTCAGCACTTGAACTCTTTTTTGGTACACAGTGATCCACCACGTATAAAACAGATTCAATGTTCCTTTCAGTTTCCTGTTTTGCTCATATAGGACTGACCATATATCAAAATTTGACATCATATATTTTAAAAATTAAAATTAGACCCGTTGTCCTAGCAAGAGCAGAATGGAAGACAACCAATCAGCAGAGTAGCAAAATGTTGTTAAACTGCACAAGGATACATTGCCAGTGGGGTGCAAATAGAAAAAGAAAAAAAAAAGAAAAAAAAAGAAAAGCACTCTCAGTCACATCTGGCCACTTTTTGAAATTAGTTTCTGTGCATTTAGCCAATATGAGCAGGGGTAGCAGACTTGAGCCATAGATTAACTTTAAATTGGTGAAAAAAACCCCAAAAACAAAACAATAATTAATTAGCCATTAAACCCCTTTACGGGATATTTTTATAGCATTTATGCTTTTATATACTAATCTGAGTTTCAGTATGATTGTAAAAGTTTGGAAGCAATTAAGAGGTTTTTAATGAGTTTTTTGACATGACATGTCAAAAATGTATGACTCCATTACTCAAAATAATCAATTTTGTGTTAAATACAAATGTTTTTTCTCATTAAAATCAAATTACAGACTCTGAACCCCTTGAAGTGTTCTTTTCATACGTGTATTTGCAAGTTTAAATACACACAAATATGCACATACATGTTCTTTAAGAAAACGCAGCACATTCATTTATTTCACGCAGCGCATCCAAGTTCTGCAGGTGCTTAATTTTTTTTTCATCTGGAGTGTGAAAATGACGCCTGCCCTGTATGAGAGCGGACTTTCCCCTCTCTCATTTGCAGCACGAGAAAGACGAAAAAAAAAAAGGAAAACGTATTTCTACTGGCAAGAGATGTATTGACACAATGTAAACTGAGATTGACATCTATGACCAGGCATGCACACACATGTTCTCTTTCTCCCCGCTCTCCGGTGTATTACTTCTCCACCCCCCTTTCAGAACTGTAGCTGCTGCTGCTCCTTCTCTCAGCCTTCAATAATCTGAGAATTATGAGGAGGCAGCTCTTGAGAGAAATGTGTATATACACCTTAGAGTATAGCTCTCCTTTTTAGAAAAAATACTCTACAGCTCTTTACATTTTAAACTTCTTTCCCAGTTGCACATTCTCCAGATTTGGTGAATTCTTCTGAAAATGTACTTAGAGTGGAACTATGCTGATAAAGAGAAGAGTCTGTCTACTTCACAGTTCTCCTTTAATACTGGCACTACTATACAAAAGTTAATTACTGACAACTGCAGTGTGAGTGGCATTACACAATTTAAAACGTAAACGCAATCTCACAGCTCTCTTTCTTCAGTTACACCTTCCCTGTGATCTCTAATGACACACATCAGACTACACCGAAAACAACGCTGGTTCAAATAAATCACACTGCATTAAACATCCATAAGCAGCATTTTCTGGTGCCTAGCAGTCCTCTCCTCCTTTTCTGGACTGATCTGTTCCTTTCAGTTTATAGTTTCTTGGCAAACCCACCATCTACTGCTTATGTTAGGCATCTGATTGTCAGATTTGTACAAACTGAATATTCATGACTTGAAAATTAACCACTTCATGCCTAAAAAAAATAAAATAAATACAAATCATCATCTATTCCATGCTGTTTAAAACAAATCTGGGATTGTGGCTGCACTGCATGCCCAGCACGGGGAAGATGAACTGGGTGGCCAAACACGACCCATCCTTTTAAAGAGTAAAGTCCGATGAAATAGCACGAGACTGAAAAATGCTCTAAGACGGATCAGCACGATCCGGAGTCCTCGTCTGCAAACGCAACTAACTCTTCTTTGTCTGGGTTTAAACTGCCTGGTGCCGACCGCAGCACGGAGGGGCTTTTCGAGTAAATTTTTTCAGAAATTTCTCCTAATGCCAATTTTCCCTTTGGAAGATAAGGAAAAAGCAGCGAGGGAGGTGGGGAAGGGAGGGAGCGACGGGGCAAGGAGAAGAGGGCTTGGAGGAAAACCGAGAATAAGAGAGAGAACAACAGTCTTACCTTTATAGGATAATTTGAGCCTTGGCACGTTATTCTTCACATGCTGGCAGTTGACTCTTCCCGCTAGTAATACTCCCAAGGAAAGCAAGGCAATCCCCCTGAGCCAGCCCATGCTGCAGCAGCCACTGTAGGGTCCCCGCCAGCCGCAGCCGTGGCGCTCCCCGTCCTGCCGGGCTCCGCCGGGGAACTTCAGGCAACCTGGGGAGCGGAGGTAACAGGTGATGGGGGTGGGCTCCGCTGCCGCTGCCGCCCCGGCCCCCTGCTCGCCACCGCCGCCGCCGGGGCAACTTCAAGCCCCTCTCACGCACACGCCGCGGGCCGGAAAAGGAGGCAGCCCC